>ML280313.1:1655-15967 GCA_005239495.1 Nicotiana undulata
TTCTTGTTCTTTAATGTTTCCAAAGGGATTAGCTAACCCGAGGACTCGCTCATTAACTCCGAATTAATTTAGGAAAATATTAGTTGGGGTTGGGAAAGATTAATTAACAAGAACTTGAGGATTTAACCCTCATTTTATAGATTCTACCTAGGGATAGGATTGAACTACTTGTAGCCAAACTCGGAAGTGCTTAATCTCCTAATTGGGTTAGGGATAATTCAATTAGGAAGTCTTGTTAGTCTTTGGGAAAAGCTAATTAAGAAATGTTATCCATGGCTAATTAACATTACCCGCTCATATTTGTAAAATCGTGAAATACATTGGATCGTTACTCGAGTGTAATACCCGAAGCATCGATACTTGTTGCCCTCGATCATTTTAATTGCTTTCTAGGATAGTTTATAGTTTCGCATTTAGTTATAAACAATCATCAAAAACCCAAAATCATATTTGTTTGGCACTGCACGATAGGTGATAATTCTCTAGCATTCCTAACGCCCTCATATTGTTCTCTGTGGGATTCGACCCCAACCTTGTTGGGTTACTATATTTGACAACGATCGCTTACATTCTTTTAAGGTGTAAATTGAGCGTATCAGATCCCTATGAGATCCCTCTGAACTCTTAGGCATTAGAGTTGTCCCTTCCACACTGCACTTACTCAACTATGGTTATGAAACTCTGGGTGTGAGCACTGCCCGGGATCCCTTGAGGTCCTTAGGGAACTTTGACACACTCGGAATATGTGAAAGGCTGAAAAACATTGTTTGGCATTGAGATCTCTGAAGATCTGGGCCTATTGGTAGGCTCCCTATAGTGTAGCTTCTTATTTTTCTTATTCACTTATGTAATTCATGCAATGGCCTGTAATAATTCATTTGTAAACAACTATTGGGGATAGGTAATTAAAAAGGAGGGGTAATTATGCATGCCAAAGGGTAGAAACCATGCCTTAGGTTTACATTTATATTTGCGCAATAGAACTCATGTCTAGGGCTCATATGTGCAAATCATATCATGCATTAGATATCATGCTCCTTAGGCTCTATGAATAACTATTTCAGCAGCTTACTTTGGATCCTATTTAACAATACCGCCCTTATTTTTGTTTGAGTCGTGTTGTTTACATGCATTATATGTGGAGGTAAACCTGGGCCTCTTATTTGCTCTTTTCTGCCCCCTTATTTGCTGAAGTCCTATTTGTATTGCTTGTTTCCTTAGTATTTTCACCTTTAAACCTAAGGGTCTGTTTAGAATTGCCTATAGATAGAGGTCCTAAATTCCTCCAGGGCCATTAAGAAGGGACGGGTAACAGCACGCATAGAGGTCGCTAAATAACACTCGCTTAATAACCGCTAAGGGGTGGGAAGGGTAGATATGGATATGATGACTGGCGCACTAATGCCACGTGTATCCCCTTTTATGAAGAGTGATTACCGGGCACTGTACTGATATGATCCTATAGGATAAATAACCTAGGACTTCCCATATCCTTTATATACGTGTCTAGATTATAATTCTTTCTAAAACTCTATTTAGACATCAAGTCTTCCCAAAACCTTTGTTACCCCGGTGTATCTAACATTAAATCTTTTAAAAACTTCTGTGTAATTAGATAAAAAAGAACTTTGCTACGCATGTGTTCTTAGACTATGAATCTTTAAAGATTCTTTACTTGTTTAAACTTTAATTGCATATATGCTATTTGCTTAAAATTCACAAATTTGTTTGGCCGGGAACCACAATTGTGGACTCTGAGGGATGCCTAACACCTTCCCCTTGGAGTAATTTCAAGCCCTTACCCTATCTCTGGTTACCCAAATCTAATTTTGTAAATAACCCTAAATAGGTGCCCTAACTGACCTTAAAAATTGTTAGGTGGCGACTCTTCAATTCCTTGCATACCCCCCCCCCCCTTTCCAAAAGGAAACGAGTTGTCCCAATAATGTCAAGAATCCCGACCAATCCGACTGGAGGAGTTGAAAAGGGGGGGCGCGACAGACTCGTAGATCTCCGAGCCATTTTAAGTTGGTCGTAGCCTTTCATGTGTGGCCCCTGCCTAATAGGCTCGTTGCCTCAGGGATTCGATAGCCCGAGTCGTCTGATCTTATTATCGGACAGCAGTCCCTGACTCGGGGAAGCCCGTGGGCTCTATAGTTTTGAACCCATTATTTATTCTAAGTAACTTAACAATAATATCGCTAGTGTAAATGTGAAATGATGAATTATAGAGGGCAAATTTCTTTTATTACTTTGCATGTAGAATACATGATCGTAGGCATAAAAGCTTTCTGCCATGGCAAGAATGAGCTCCACGGGCACAATTTATTTGACTGTTTGACCCTTACAATTAATTATAATATTCAAGCCTTGGATTTTGACATCAACCTAAAAATGCCTTCTAAGGATTCTGACTTAGGGCGTAATGGCTCCCCCAGTATTCGAGACTGAGCTCATGAAGGATCGAATAATATCGATCCAGTACGAGTGATCACAAATCCCGGCCTTAAGCCGGTCTTCATAACTTTGGTAGCACGTTTTACTGTTACCTCATTAAAAACCTTTCCATAAAACCCACTTCAGAAAAATATGTCGAAGGGAAAAAGAGTGCAACACATGCTTTCAAACATAATTGTCAGATTTAACCTCGACTGAATACCCGCATGGGTTAGTTCAAAGCATAACAAACTTCAAAGAAAACTGTGTTCGTACCTTGGTAGTAGTACCACTTTAAGTGTGTCATATTCTAATTGTTTGGTAGTTGTACATCGTTCCCTGAACTTGAGCTTGTATGAGCATTTTCCGATTATACCGGTAACCCTGTACGGGCCTTCCCAGTTCGGGCCTAGTTTCTCGTCGTTTGGGTTCTTGGTGTGTAGTGCAACATTCCTTAATACTAAGTTCCCGATTTGGAAGTGTCGAAAGTTAGCCCTTCGGTTGTAGTATCTCCTCATGCGCTGCTTTTGATCTGCTAACCGAACCAGGGCGGCTTCTCGCCTTTCATCCGATAAGTCCAAGCTTATGGTAATGTCCTTGTCATTTGACGTCTTGGTAGTGTACTGGAACCTAGCATTCCATTTTCATACTCCGACTGAGATCAAAGCTTCTGCGCCATTGACTAAAGAGAACGGGGTCGCACTGGTGCTTGACTTCGAAGCATTCAGTATGCCCACAAGACCTCGGGTAAAATTTCTTTCCACTTTCCTATTGAATCGGTCAATATCTTCTTCAAATTTTGGTGTATAGATTTTTGTTGACTCCCCTTAGACGTTCCCACTAGGGTGGTAGGGTTTTGAAAAGATCTTTTTAATTTTGTGATCTTCGAGAAACTTACCTTGCCGCCAATGAAGTGCTTCCCGTTTTCACAAGTGATCTCGGCCGGTATCCCGAATTGGCATATTATAAGATCTCAGATGAAGTCGATGACCTCTTTCTTCTGAACCTTCTCGAATGCACTGTGCTTCGACCCACTTGGAGAAATAATTGGTCATGAGCAATATGTATTGGGATTTACCGGGTGCCCATGGAAAGGGACCGACAATGTCCATCCCCCATTTCACACACGGCCATGGCGATAGAACCGATTGAAGAATTTCCCCCAGTTGATAAATCAATGGGCGTACTTTTGGCATTCGTTACATTTTTGAACGAAGTCTTTCGCATCCTTCTACATATCGTTCTAGTAATAACTGGCTCTGATCAATTTCCGAACCAAGGATTCCGCTCATGTATGGTTTGCACAAGTACCCTCGTGTACTTCCCTCATTGCATAGTCGGTCTCCCCCGGACCCAAGCACCTAGCTAGTTGCCCGAAAATCGATCTTCTGTATAATTTTCTTTTGACCAAGCTGAACCTAGCAGCTTTAGTACATATGGCCCTCGATTCTTTGGGATCCGATGACAATTTCCTCTTTTGAAGTAGTTTATATATTTATTTCTCTAGTCCCAAGTCAAGCTTTTCGAGTTCACCTCGGCGTGAGTTCATAAATTGCACTACTGCTCCGGAGTCAAATTAGTCAGAGTCGGCTGACAACCTTAATTTGGCCAAAGCATCAACCTTGTTATTTTGATCTTGAGGTACGTGTTGTAGAGTCCATTCCTTGAATTGGTGTAATGTCACCTACAAGTTATCCGAGTATCGCCGTATCCGTTCCTTTTTTACTTCAAACGTCTCGTTGACTTGGTTGACGACGAGGAGAGAGTCACATTTGGCCTCAATTACCTCGACCCTTAGGCTCTTAGCTAGTTCTAGACCTGCAATCATAGCCTCATATTAGTCTTCGTTGTTAGTCAATTTTACAATTCTAATAGGTTGCCTTATTATATTACTAGTAGGTGGTTTTAATACGATGCCCAACTCGGACCCCTTTGCATTTGAAGAACTGTCTGTGAATAGGGTCCAGATCCCCGAGCTAGTCCTCGAGGCAAGTAATAATTCCTTCTCAACGTCGAGGATCAAGGCCGGCATAAAGTCGGCCACGAAGTCTGCCAAAATTTGAGATTTTATGGAGTCCAGGGTTTGTACTCGATATCGTACCCATTAATATCTATGGCCCATTTGGCCAGTTGGCTCGAGAGCTCAGGTTTGTTCATAACATTCCTCAGTGGGTAAGAGGTCACGCCACATAAGGGGTGACACTGAAAGTACAATTTTAATGCGCTCAATAAGCCGAGCACTAATTTTTCTAAGTGTGGATACCTTGTTTCGGCATCTCCTAGGGCTATACTAACATAATAATAGAAAATTGCGTACCTTCTTCCCGAACCAAGACACCACTTACCGCTACCTCAGAAACTTCCAAGTAGAGGTACACTTATTCGTTCGCCTTCGGAGTGTGCAACAAGGGAGGGCTTGATAGGTACTGTTTGAGTTCTTCTAAAGCTCGTTGGCACTCCATGGTCCAAGAGATGTCACTCTTCTTTATTAGTAATGGAAAAATGGTGGCTTTTGTCTGACGGCCTCGAAATAAACCGGCCCAATGCGGTTATCCGCCCTATTAGTCTTTGTACTGCCTTAACGTTGTCAACTATGGGGATATCTTCTATAGCTTTTATATTGTCCGAGTTGATCTCTATTCCCAGGTTGGATACCATGAACATGAGGAACTTCCCCGCGCTGACCCCGAAAGCACATTTTTCTGGGTTTAGCTTCATGTTGTATTTCCTCAATATGTCAAAGGTTTCCTGCAAATGCTTCAAATGAACCTATGCTCACAGGGACATAACCAACATATCGTCAATATAAACCTCCATTGATTTCCCTTCGGACATCCGGTTAACTAGGCGTTGATACGTGGCATCAGCATTTTTTAGCCCAAACGACATTACGTTATAGAAGTAGGTGCTGAATTTGGTTATGAAAGAAGTCTTTTTTTAATTGCCCGGGTCTATCTGAATATGGTTGTACCTAGAATAGGAATCAAGAAAACACAGTATCTCGTGTCTGGCCGTCGCACCGATCATTCGATCGATTTTAGGCAAAGGGAGTGAATCATTCGGACATGCCTTCTTTAGGTCCTTATAAACTTCCCAGATTCTAAGTTTGTTTACTTTTTTAGGTACGAAAACTACGTTAGCTAACCAATAAGGGTACTTAACTTCCCGAATGGAACCTATTTTCAAAAGTTTAGATACCTCGTCTTTAATGAATGGTGTTTGATCTTGGACTACGTCCTTCTCTTTTGTTTGACCGGGTAGAACTTTTGATCCAAGCTCAATTTGTGAGTTGTCGCCTCCGGCAGGATCCCTTTCATATCTAAGTCGGACCAGGCAAAACAACCGGCATTAGCTTAAAGGAAATCAATAAGTTTTATCCTGAGCTCGGCAGTTAGCCCCGTGCTGAGGTATACCTTTCGATCTGGTAGGTGATCGATAATTATAACATGCTTCAGTTCCTTGATTGTCGATTTAGCAGCATCGACATCATTAGGTGCTATAAAAGATCTCGAGAAACCATAATCATCCTCTTCGTTTGATGTGCACTCCTCCTATTTTTCTGGCTCGGTAGAGGACAGGATCGTTGATTACTATTTGGTTTCCTTTTCTTCGACCTCTCCCCTGCTTTTTTTTGTCGAAACAGCGGGCATCGGGATCACTTCATCGACAACTAACATCTCCTTTACGGCTGGATGTTCCCCGTAGATTGTTTTGAATCCTCCTCGAGAGGGAAATTTCAACGCCTGATGTAAGGTTGAAGGCACCATCCTCATGCTGTGAATCCATGTCCTTCCAAACAAGGCGTTGTACGTCTTTTCTCCTTCGATCACGTAGAACTCTATTTCCTTGGTGATCCAGGCGGTGTTCACTAGTAGGTTTATTTCACTCTTTTTCATCTCGCGTACCATGTTGAATCCGTTCAACACCCGGACCGCCAGTACAATTCGATCCAATAATCCCAGTTATTCTACGACCCTACATCAGATGATATTGGCCAAGCTACCTGGATCAATTAACACACGTTTAACTCGAGATTTATTGATAAGTAGGAAACATACCAGTGCATCATTTTGGGGCATGATACCTCCGATTTCACGGTAAAGAAATGGGAGGGAAGCATGATCTGAGGCAACCTCGAGTAAAGGCGAAGGGTTCCTCATTTCGGAGCCCGGGGAGGACGAATGGTGCATCTGGGATCGGACACGGCTGAACATCGTGTCCGAGCGGAGTGAAGGTTTGAGACCAAGGGAAAAGAGGAACGATTAAGCATGATAAGTAAGGAGCCGTAATATCCGCCCTCAACCAGATATAATAACACAAATCCTCGCCGATATCAACTGCATATCAACATTTACCGAAAAAGAGGATTTTTACCTTATTTAGACTTGCTCTAGGATTGGAATTCCCCTACTATATAAGGGGAGAACTTTATTTTTAAACCACTATTGGCACGCATATCAAAGCAATAAAGTCCATTTTCATTCTCTATCTACTGTTCATTGTGTGCTTGAGTTGATTAATTATTCGGTTACAACCGAGCCAGTCTCGAGGGCTCGACCGAGGTCAATTTTCGGTGTTCTTCTAAAAGGCCAGTCTTGATTAATCATCTCGTTTAGTTTGATTATTTTACTTCCCTTTACTTTAATTAATTTTTGTTCGTAGATCATCTGCGTTAAATTAAATAACGTATCTTTTAACAACTTAAAAATTTAATTGTTAGTCATTTTAAGGGTAAACAATTTGGTTCCCTAACGAGTGCAAAACACAACATGAAATTAATGCTCGCTAATCAAAGATAGTATAGTAAAATATCGTCTCTACATGGATTGGATTTAAACAATGTTCGAGTAATTTCTAGCTTAATTGCTATTCAGGAGGATCAACACTTAAGTTAAATGATTACGAACTACGATTAACTACTAAAGTAAAGAAAATGACAGTTGCCCGCAAAGAATTATAGATTCACATAGTTGGTTTATTATCAATATGAGAAATATGGGTTTTGACAGGATAGGTGCAGGATATCTATTTGGGATTTAACTCTAGTTTAATTCACACTAATGTTCTAATGGTTCTCACGAATTCACACGATGATTAGTTCAAACGTGTAGTCAAGACTCCTCTTTTGATTAAACCTTAACTCTATGAGGTGAACTAATATAAGCACGCTGAAAATATGCAAGCATGCGTTAGTGGATTAGTCTTCAGGAAAATGTCTCTCGAATATTCTCCTAACTTGATTTAATTAACAATTCAACAAGCTCTTTCGATTACTTAAGAGAATCACTGAATTAAACCCAAAAAAATAATGCAAGATAATAACCAAAATATTCTTCTTTCGATTAAATATACCGGTGAATAATGTTGCAATAATTCAAAGCTCCATAAACGAATTCAAGAAAAAAACTAGAGTTAAAATCCACAAATATTTATCAAAGCACCATATCCGTCGAACCTTAAGGGAAACTACTCCATAATCGTGGAGGAGGTCATCATAAATATAGTTAAAGAGTAAGGAAGCATCAATATAATGTTACAATCCAAACTCCTGTATTGAATTGATGGAAAGATGATGAAATCTTGTGTCTTGTAGGCTCCAATCCTCTCCCAAAGCTTCAAAGGTCAAAAGTCCCTTCAAGATAATCTTTTTGGTGTATTTATACCATGTAGGAGTGGGCCCGGGCGAAACAACCTTTTTCCAAACTAAAACAGGAAAGTACTTTGAGAAAATCACACAGGCGCGCCGCCCATGTGGGGCATTAGTAGGGAAGTTCAGAGAGCGAGTTTTTGACAGGCAGCAAAAATTTCCATTGTCGCGCCGCCCCATGCGCCGCGGTAGTGCACTTTTTATAGAGTATTTTTGTTTCTTCGATTTTTGATATCCAATTGCGGTTCTCGAACCCCGAACGTGATCCCGATTTAATTCTATGGGATTTTACTCGGACTTCAAAGGTCCATATTGTTCGATTTAGTTATAAATTATCTTTTTAACTCAAAATTACTTCTTGCAAGGCATAAAACTTATAATACGTGAAATACGCTAAAATTTAAGCTCAAACACAAGTAAAATGCAATACTTGGAGTGCAAACTACGACTAAAACACGGGATTCTAACCGACCATCAACACCCCACACTTAAACCATTGCTCGTCCTCGAGCAATCAAACTACACTTCACATAGAGACGACCTTCTTATCAGACAACATCCCTAACTCATCATGCCAAGAATATTTTAAGCAGACTAAGCACCATATCATAACATACTAGCCTCAAGACTCGACTCAAAAGCACCACATATTTTTCACAACCTGCTCACTTATTCTAACACAGAGGTCAAAGACTTTACCGTACCTTCGCAAATTATGTGCCCTCACACAAACAATAGAGAGTAGTTCCAGAAAAAATAAAATTCAATTACAAATAGGAACTCAACATAGAGATAATTAAATCATTCTTAAAAATAAAGTTCATGCGCCATAGAAGGCATACCATAGGCTTGCCCGTAGTGTAATACTCTACTAATTTGAGCTCATTCAGTGAAGGATCAAGTAGGACTTTAATTTGTTGTATGTAGGCTGCGGGACGGGTATGATACATTTGGATATAGTGACTACACCTCCCTGGGCCCCTTAATACATGTATAATAACACATTAAATCCCACATTGGTGACCCAAACCCCATCCATAATACTCAAGCTCCTAATTTCGTTGAGCACAACAAGATGAGAACTACCACTAGCATGGAATCCAATCTTTTTTCTTTTCTAAGTTCTAATTATTTTTTCTCTTTGAGTAAACTACTTTCTTTTCTCTTTCAATTCCCTACAAGTGGATCTCACATTTTTTCAAATACTGCACCTTTCTCCTTTTTTAATAGCTTCACTAAAAAACCTGACCATACCTCTACTTAGCTTTTACAAGCTCATACAAATTCAAGTGCTCACGAGAGGTAAAAGATTCAAACAGATAGACAATTCAAACAAAGAGGTCAAGCTTGTAGTGTGGTTGCCAAAGAAATAAGAATACATGCTCAATGTGGCTACTAAGATATACATTAATTAGGCGGGCAAAAGCACATAATTGGCTCAACAAAGAAATGTCTATATCAGTTTTTAGACAGAAACCATACTACTATTTCGCTTTGCAACTACACGGGGCAAGTTCTACACATCAACTGACATGCACAAAATATCAACAACAACCTCGCACACACATTGGCGTGACTCACTCAGGATCGGAACTATCCCGACTCTCTAGGCAAAGCAGTTAAGCAAAGTCACAATCAACCAATTTAAGTCACACATACATGAGTCAAGAACTGAGCCTAGGCGTCACAACTAAGGCACTTACTACTCTTAAGTCACAACAAAGTCAAGAAAAGCCATCTCCATTTAACACCATAGCACAATACTTCTCTATTCCTAACAAAAGAAAAAACTAACTAAACCCGGTTCAAGCAAAACCATTGAAAAAGAACTGCGGCATAAAATACAACCAAGGGAGAATTGTTACACTACCTAAGAAAAACAAAATAGTTTTTTCTTCAACTTTAATCCCTCAAGAAGACAGTCGAGGAAATCCATCGTCAAGAAAAAGTCAAAAATAATTCAATCAAAAGAAACAAAAACAAACACAACTATACATATTTACATCCCTGACCCACACTTTAAATTGTGTCATGTCCCCATGACACACAAATAAAAAGCAATAGGTAAAGGAAACTTCCCTGATTTATCTAGTCGGGATCTCGAAGTCAGAATCTCCTTTGCACGCCCGACCCAGTGCACACATCCATGCTGAGAGCTTCTTTTCGGCCTTATTTGAATACACCTCACACTTATCCGTTTGACTCTCTCCAAGTTGCTCCTTTAGGTCCCCCTTTCTCCTTCCATCTTGAAGATCATCCTTTTGTCCCCCCACTTTGAGCATGAGTTGTCTTTCCTAAATATCCATAATTGCTCTGCCCGTAGCCAAGAAGAGTCTTCCTAAAATCAGAAGAACGTACATATTCCCCTCCATGTTCACCACAATGAAGTCCACAGGGAACACAAACTTGTCCACCCGAACTAGCACATCTTCTACTATTCCTTCAGGTATGATTATGGTCTGATTCGCCAACTGCAAGGACACAGGTATCGACCTGATTACTCCAATCTCTCCCTCCAATTTCCTGAAAATAGACAAAGACATAAAATTAATAGTAGCCCCTGAATCACATAAAGATTTTTCAAACTTAGTACATCCTAAAGAGCAAGTTATCGTAAAACTTCCTAGATCTCCACACTTTTACGTGAGCTTATTTTGAAGAATGGCACTACCATGCACTGTTAGCTTGACAACCGATGTCTCTTCCAATTTCTACTTTTTGGACAATATTTCCTTCAAAAATTTCACATAAGCTGGAATCAATGAAAGCACCTCCGTGAAACGTATATTCACATGCACTTGCTTGAGAACTTCTAGAAAGCGCCTGAATTGTTTGTCCAAATTCTCTCTTCTCTACTTGTGCGGGAAAGGTAGAGTCGGCATGTATTTACTCTCCTCAGTCTCTTATTCATTGAATTCCATCTTCCTTCTTCTTCAGAGATCTAGTCTTCTCGTTCTTCTTCATACCACCATCCACCCTTACTTCACCTTTTTTATTATTGCCATTTTATGCTATTCCACAATCTCCACATGTCCTTCAATCCGCTCATCCTTTTGCTTTGCTATGGGATCCTCCAATTCGTGCCCACTCCTCAAAGACACCGCATGTATTGTCACTTTTGTATTTCTCTCAGTATCAATAGGGAGAGTTCCTCGGACCCTCTCAAACAATAGATTAGCTAGTTGCCCCACCTATCTTTCCAAGTTTCGAATGAATGTGCCATGGGTTTCAAGCCTCTCATATGTCTTAATAATAAAGGCATTCATCAGATCTTCCATGCTAGACTGATTAGACTGGGAGGCTGATATTGTTGCCTCTGCTGATTTTGAAAACCTGGAGCTCCTTGTCCCTGGGGTCTGGAGTTATTTTTCTGCCATGCGTTTGCACTACCACCTGGTGAACTCCAAGAGAAACCTAGGTGTCTCCGTCTCATGGAGTTAAAATTATTAGCATTTTGGTAGTTGCCTCTGTCAAAGCTTCCCACAACATTTACGACATCAGCTAAAGCTTGACACTCATGTGTAGGGTGTCCCATTCCACAAAAGTCACATGCTTCTTTCGGCTCACTTTGTACCTTGGCCAATGTCAACTTTCTTATCTCGCTGGCCATGGTGCCTAGTTGGACTTGCACAGAAGTGTTAGAGTCTACCCGGAGAACTCCAGTTGATTTTCTTCTATGGTTATCATATGTAGGCCATTGATTTGCATCTTCAGATAATTCATTCAGAATTGCAACAATCCCCTCAGGAGTTTTCTTCGTAAGAGGACATCCAACTGCGTCGTTTAGCATCCTCCTTCCAGAGGGTGTCAGACCATCCTAGAAATATTGGAGTTGCATCCACAAGTCTACTCCATGGATCTGTCTTCGAATTTGCTCTGCTTTTGCAGATGAAAAGTATTTTTCAAGGAACTTCCTTTTCATATATTCCCAAGTTTGAATTGACCCAGTCGGCAAACTTTGCAACCAGTGCTTAGCATCTTCCCTCAGTGAAAATGGGAATGTCAGCACCTTTCAATACTCCATTTTGCTGGAAGGTATTCATAATCTCATCAAAATTCGTCAGATGAGTAGTTGAATCTTCATTGGGTTCTCCACAAGAGACACAATTGTTCTGAATGGTCTGAAGTATCCCTTGCTTAATCTCAAAATTATTTGTTGCGATTGGAGGGGGTTGCACACTGGATGATCCTTGGTTGTAGACTGACATGGCGTAGTCTCCTAGTGATCATCCATGCCTAGGCATATTATTTTCAAATTCTTTTTCAACCAGAGGTCTGTTCAGGTTAATTTTTCGTCCTCCATTCCCCTCAACCATTTCACTTGCTTTAAGAGCTGCTTCAGCAGCTGCCCGTGCGACTGCTGCCTGTTGGGATGCTTCCCGTGCTACCAAATCAACTCTCCCCTCACCGTTCTTAGCCATGTTCTCTTTGGTTGAGGATTACCCCAAGAATTTTCCGATGAGTTCTTTCTTTTTTTGCAGTTGTCACAGGTGTTGTTCCAACTTCGGTTTGAAGGGTATTACTTCTTTTAAAGAAGATCGAGTCATACACCAACGATTTTAACCTGGTTCCTGCATATGGAAGAGAAACCCATGAAGAATAAAATAAAATAAAATCCTGAATTAGCACCAAAAACTATTTTGAACACTAATTATTGTCAATCCCAGACAACGACGCCAAAAGTTGACAAACGCAAAACACAACACGAAATTAATGTCCACTAATAAAAAAATAGTATAGTAAAATATCGTCTCCACAGGGATTGCATTTAAACAATGTTCGAGTAATTTCTGGCTTAATTGTTATTCAGGAGGATCAACACTTGAGTTAAATGATTACGAACTACGATTAACTACTAATGCAAAGCAATTGATAATTGACTGCAAAGAAATAGAGATTCGCTGAGTTGGTTTATTATCAATATGAGAAATAGGAGTTTTGACGGGATAGGTTCAAGATAGCTATTTGATATTTAACTTTATCTTAATTCACTCTGATGTTCTAATGGTTCTCACGAATTCACTCGATGATTAGTTCAAACGTGTAGTCAAGACTCCTCTCTTGGTTAAATCTTATCTCAATAAGGTGAACTAATATAAGCGCTGTGAAAATATGCAAGCATGTGTTAATGGATTAGTCTTCAGGAAAACGTCTCTCGAATATTTTCCTAATTTGGTTTAATCAACAATTCAATAATCTCTTTCGACTACGTAAGAGAATCACTGAATTAAACTAAACAACATAATGCAAAGATAACCACCAAAATATTCCTCTTTTGATTAAATAAACTGATGAATAAAGTTGCAACAATTCAAAGCCCATAAACGAATTCAAGCAAAGAACTACAGTTAAAAAATTCACAAATATTTGTCAAAACACCATATCCATCAAACCCAAAGGGAAACTACTCCATAATTATGGAGGAAGTCATCACAAATATAATTAAAGAGTAAGGAGGCTAACGTAAACTCCCTTATTGAATTGATGGAAATATGATAATATCTTGTGTCTTGTACCTCCAATGCTCTCCCAAAGATTCCAAGGTCAAAAGTCCCTTAAAACGTCTTTTTGGTATATTTATACCATGTGGGATTGGGCATGGAAGAAACTACCTTTTCCAAGCCAAAACAGGAAAATACTCTGAGAAAATCACACATGCATGTCGCGCCATGCGGCGCGACAATGCACTTTTTACAAAGTATTTTTGTTTCTTTTATTTTTGATTTACAGACGCGGTCCTTGACCGCCAAACGCGATCCCAGTTCTATTTCTTGGGCTTTATTCAGACTTCAAAGCTCCACATTGTTCGTTAAGTTTCAAATTATATTTTTAACTCGAAATTACTTCCTGCAAGGCATAAAACACATAATAAATGCAATACACTAACATTTAAGCTCAAACAAAAGTAAAATACAGTAATTGGAGTGCAAACTATGACTAAAACACGGGATTCTGGCCTACCATCATGTCCACCGTGGGGCCAAGGATAATAGCGGTTATTTAATACGAATCTCCATAACACACCCTATTTTACACTTGGTCTTTGAAGTTTGAATTTAGGTTAATATAGGAAAGTCAAATTCGCAGTATGCTCACTTTAACGTTGACGCTAAGTTCGGCCAGCATGGTGAAAACAATAATGTGGTACCCGGCAATGATGTAACCCTTCTTTGTCACGACCCCAAATCCTAACAGGCCGTGATGGCGCCTATCGTGGAACTAGGCTAGC
>ML280314.1:0-11469 GCA_005239495.1 Nicotiana undulata
GTCAGATGCGAACCGCATTTGCGATATGCGATCGCATGTTTGGCCGCATTTCACTCATTAAACTTGACTCATCTTTCTGTTGTGGTATGCGATCTCTGGGCCCGAAATGCGATCCACATGTTGCATATGCGATCGCATTCGGCCATTGCTCCCCTCTTTTCTCTTCTTTACTCTCTTTTTCTCAATTTCACTCCAATTTGACCTTAACCACTTCATGGCATCATTTTCCTGCAAATAGAGCAATTATACACTAAAAACGACCTCAAGTTATTATTTAACAATACAAAATCTAATGAGAAAAGGCTAAATGAGTGGTAAAATCACCACTCATCAATATATCATAAGGTGCATTGGGAGCATCAGATTCTTGAAATTCTGGCTATTAAGGTTCAGGGAATGTCATTGTGGTTGGATGATGAATTATGCGGTGCATGGTGCTAATTCAGCAAAGGTATGCAATCATGTTTTGGTACATCGTGTGGTAGTTGATACGGTGTTCGTATATTGGAAACAAGCCCGGCAGAGGATTTCGGATGTTGAAAACATGGTTCTAAGGCCCATTTGCCTAAATAAAAAGGGATATCTTCAGAATTTTTCAAGAAAATGTACTCAGTTGGGTTGTGGTAGCACGGTCAGGTGCACGAGGTGTTAAACAGTGATTTCAGACAACTCTAGAGCAGTTCTTAGCACGTTCGAGGATGAACGTATCTTTAAGTGGGAGAGAATGTAACGAGCTGACAGGTCGTTTTGAGCTCTAGCTCGTCGTTCGGCATTTTGGGGTCACGAGCAGCTTCATTTAATGTATTATGACTCGTAGGCGTGGTCGGATTTGAATTTCGGGAAGTTCGGAGTCAATTTGGAAGAAAGTTCTCATTTCAGAAGCCTTAAGTTGGAAGAATTGACTAAGATTGAATTTTTGAGTAAACGACCTTAGAATCAGGATTTTAAGGTTCCAGCAGGTTCGTATGATAATTTTGGACTTGGGCACTTGTTCTGATCAGGTTTTGGATAACCCGGGAGCGTTTCGGCGTATATTGTGGAAGTTAGAATTTTAGAAGAAATTTTATAAATTTGGGTTGAAGATATTGATGTCCGTTTGGGATTCTGAGTATGGGAATAGCTCCGTATGGTAATTCTGGATTTGGGAGCGCGATCGGAAGTGAATTTGGATGTCCGAAGGTTATTTTGAAGTCACTTGGCTAAAGATATAAATTTGAAGGTTTTTGAGAAAATCCGACGGAAGGTGGAAATTTTGATATTGGGGTCGGAATGCGATTTCGAAAATTGGAGCAGGTCCATAATGTTGAATGTGACTTGTGTGCAAAATTTAGGGTCAATCGGACATGATTTGATGGGTTTCAACGTCGGATGTAGAAGTTTGAAATTTCTAAGTTCATAAAGCTTGAATTGGAGAGCAATTCGTTGTTTCGATGTTATTTGATGTGATTTGAGGCCTCGAACAGGTCCGCATTATGTTTTGGAACAGGTTGGTGTAATTGGACAAGGTCCCGGGGGCCTCGGGTGGATTCCAGGTGGCTAACGAATCGAATTAGGAGTTTGAGAAATAGCTGAAGCTGCTGTCATCTGGTGTGACTGCACCTGCGGGGTTTTGGCCGCAGGTGCGGAGCCGCAGAAGCGGCCAAGGAGTCGCAGATGCGGATAGGGGCGCAGGTGCGAGGGTGTGTCCGCACTTGCGAAGGCGCAGATGCGGAAAGGAGGATCAGAGAAGCGAGAGGTGCTGGGTTGAGTTAGAGCCTCACATGCGATGGAAATTCCACAAAAAAGTCGTTATTGCACCGCAGGTGCGAAAAGGCTGGAGGCAGTGTGTTGTTTTAAAAACGGGTTTTGGCCAATTTCTTTCATTTTTCATTTGGTGTGGCGATTTTGGGGGAGCTTCAAGGGAGGATTTTCATCAAGCATCTCTAAGTAAGTGATTTCGTTCCATCTTTGAGTTAAAACACTTGGATTATACATAGATTAGACATGAAATTGATGGGAATTTGGGGATTTTTGAACAAAGACCTAGAATGTGCATTTTGGATTTTTGCCCACGAATTTAAGCATGAAAATTAGATTAAATTATATATTTGAGTTAGTAAGACTATGGGTAGAGTTTATCTTCGAGAATTTCGGAATCCGGGCACGTGGGCCCGGGCGTTTTTGTCAACTTTTCGAGCAAAGTTGGGAATTTATATAATTTGAATTTTTACGAGTATTAGAGTGAATTGTCATTTGTTTGCCCGTTATTTGGATAGTTTTGGGGCGTTGTGCATTAATCGGAGTTGTCGGAAGGGCTTGGAGGTCGGTTATGAATCTTCGGAGCGAGGTAAGTCTCCTTTCTAACCTTGTGAGTGTGAAATTGTCCCCATAGGTGAACTAATTGAATAGGTGCTAATATTTGTGGGGGGGCTACGTACGTACGAGGTGACGGGAGTGCGTGCGTAGCTACTAATATGCTTATGTCCGGGTAGCCTAGGACACACTAGCATGCTTACTTGTTGTACTTGTAACTTTGTTGATAAAACAAGATTGTCTAATATCATCGAATTAGTAAATGAATACTTAGGTAGGTTAAACTTCATTATCTTAAACATCTAAAAAGAGAATTTATCTTTTCCTTGATTAGATATTTCCTGATGTATTATTTGAATGTGTGTATCTACATGGGTACTCGAGTCGCATGTATGATTCACGAGCGGGGTAACTCTATTATTTATGTATGACTCGAGTCGCAGGTTAGTTCGCGAGCGGGGGTAATAGATGCAACTATGGTTCGAGCCGTTCGACCCTTCGGCAGTGCACATTTTATTATTGTTGGTTCAGGCCGTTCGACCCTCGGCATTGCTTGCGCAAGATATTTGCTGCGTACTTTCTTTGATTTTAAACTGTTACTGGCCTGGAATTAGAAATTGTTGACTGAAATGACTAAGGTCTTAAGGTTGAAAATTGTGAAAAGAAGTTGTTGTTTCCTATCACTACTTGTTAATTATCTATGATATCCATGCTTAGTGTCACCCTTATTTTACTATTAAATTGACCCCTAGCAAGTGTCAAATTCGACCTCTCGTCACTACCTCTTCGAGGTTAGGCGGGATACTTACTGAGTACACGTTGTTTTCATACACATGCTACACTTGATATGCATTTTTATTTCACATGTCGTTCATAGCTAGTGTATCTGCTTGACGCAGTGATGTGGCTGACTTGGAAACTTAGACGAGTTGCACCATCCGGAGACGACCCGCAGTCGACAGAGTTTCCCTCAAATGTATTGTACATTATTTTATATTCCTTGTCCAATTTGTATTTTGGACAAGCATTGTAGTATCTGTATAATTCTTAGAAATTTTCTCATGCACTTTTGACACCGGGTTCTAGGAATATTTTTGGGACATGTTTTATTAAAATGGATTGTTAAACTATCGTATTTACTTAGCGGATTTTTATTCGATTATTATGTAATAAAGTGAAAGGTAACGATTTCAAAATGTTAAAACAGGAATTTAATTCAACTAATTAATGATTGGCTTGCCTGATAGTGGTGTCCGGCGCAGTCAGGACCTTAATGGATTTTGGGTCATGACAGCATTAATGAACCGCGTTATTATATAATGCATTAAAGAACAATGTTATAAATGGATGTACTGGGTGGTGCATGTAACGACCCGACCGGTTGTTGTGTGTTCTAGGACCCCGTGCCCCTGAATGAGACTTCGCGTAGTTGCTTTTACTGATTTATAACTTGCGAGGATAGTTGGTTAGTGGTGTGGAGGGGTTTGGAGTGGTATAGGAACACTTAGTTCCTTAAGGTTGGCCTTAAGGGCCAAGTTTGACATTGTTCAACATTTTTAATAAACGACCTCAGATTCGAGTTTTGAAGGTTCCGGTAGGTTCGTATGATGATTTCGGACTTGGGCTTATGTTTGGAACGGGTTTTGGATGACCGGGGAGCATTTCGGCGCCAAATAGTGAAATATAATTCCTTAGGTTCAAAAATTGAGGTTTGGAACGTGTTTTTATGTTATCGAGGTCCAAACGGAATTTCGAGACCGGGGATAGTTCTGTTATGTAATTTATGACTTGCTCGTAAAATTTGGTGTCATTCCGAGTAGTATAGGTATGTTTCGGCATGTTGAAAGCGAATTCAAGAACTTAAAGTTCTTAAGTTTGATCCAATATGTTTTGGGGTATGTTTATTAGATTTAACGTTGTTTCGAACGTTTCGAAGGCTCGAGTGAGTCCGTATTATGATTTAGGACTTGTTGGTTGTCACACCTCCTTTTTCATTGATAAGGGTGGGATAAGGGAATTTTTCCAATTTAAGTGACATAATCGATTTTGGGATTATTTTATTTATTTTTAGAGTCGCCACCCGAATTTTTTACGGTGTTCCGGGACACCGATTGTTTATTGAAATCCCAAACTTAGGAAATTTTGACTCTGTTTAAAATGTCTGCGAACCAGAAATCCGAGTAAGGAATTCTGTTAACCCGGGAGAAGGTGTTAGGTACTCTTGAATTCCGTGATTCTAGCACGGTCGCTTAACTATTAATAATTGGCCTAATTATCTAATTAATTACATGTTTTAAGCATATTGTGCATTTTAAAACCTTTCGAACCGCTTTTAATATTTATGGAATTGTTCTGAAACAAGTCACGATGGCGTGCACTTGTTGTTTTTTTACACGTTGCAAATCGCGCCACATGAGATGCACCTGTGATTTATAACATATTTATTTTACTTATTGTTCGAAGTTATGATTGTGTCGCATAAAATGCACACCTGAATGGGATCATGTATCGTGACCATGCCACGAAAGTTGTACCCATGACCACAATTATTTATTAATTGCGCCTAAAGCAAGCTACGAATATCAAATTAATTATTTTTCCTAAGCTTTGAGACTCATTCACATGTTAAGTAATTTTGTTCTTCAACACATGTTGGTATTTGCCTAACGTGAGTACAAGTATTTTCTCACAATTAAAAATTTAAAATAGAGAGCTACTCAAACAGATGTGAAACAGGAAATGCAAATCATACACAAAACAAGTACTAAAACGAGAGGAAACAAACACCAAACATTCACATGAGAAATGATTAAAAAAAAAGGAAGATTTTAAAGTCGGACCTCAATAATATTAACAAAAACTCGACTACAACAAACTCCGGCGAGTTAAATCTAACCGAAAATCAAAACAGTAGCAGGAGCTTTGACTACGAACCCCGTCAGCAAACTCGCAAGATATAGGAAAGCNAGGTTAAATATCAATTAGCTAAATACAAGAAAATATTTTTATAATTTTCATTTTGTGATAAAACAAAATAAAAGAGTTAAAACTAGCTAAAAACAGAGATATTAGACCTAAACTAAATATTTAAATGATAAAATATGTAAAATCACCGGGAGGGTAAAATATTACATGTCTACAACTGCCCCTTTTTGTCTGAAAACGCGAAGAGGTTTCAGACAAAGAAGAACAAGACATGTTTTTACAAGACCTTTATTTAAAAGAGTAAAAAACTAAAAGGAAGGAGGATGTGACCGAGTCCTGGTTTTGGAAAGCCTACATATCCCGGGTTATAAGGGAATCAGGTCGCGTGTAGTTCAAGGAGAGTGATGGAATGATGAGTTGCAGAGTCGAGCGAGGTTCCATTCCGTCGAGGTTATGGTCTGCGGTCCCGTTATTACATCAAAATCAAAAATGAAAACGACTAACTAAGCCTATCAACTATGAGTTACAAGGTTCCTATCTATAAATCTTCTGAAGCTTGATCTTGAGTCTTGAATGGTGCCTCATGCAGACTTTTTATTTGAACCTTGATACCTTCTAGCTGCAAGTGCTAGTTCATTCTTCTTCAGCTTTACGGATCATGACGGGACATGAAAAACTCGTGACTTCAGTCATGTTTTGAGCAGTCCACGTCTTTTCTCAACTCTTGCACTTTGAGTTCACTTTTTCCTTTTTCTTCTTTTTCTTTTAGTCTGGATTGAGACTTCTTCTTTTGGTTGTATCAAACCCTGTGCCTCTAGGTATAACCTGCTCAGACACCAAAACAAACGAAACAAAATTTTTCTGCCCCAGTTTTTACTAGGAAAATTTCGTGAGTTATTTGCAGCAAAAACTCTAAACTACTTCATTACTGAAAGCAATAAAAGGCCGGGAATAGTGTACCCAGAGTGAATGTAGACTAGGGGTGGATACCCTATGTCTATAAGTAAAATCAACTAGGGATTGGAGACCCTATGTTGGAAAATATTGACAGGTTATGCTGTCGTCAGGAAACGATCACCGGGTTATGCCGGCCTCAGGAAATGATCAACAAGTTATGCTACTGTCAGGAAAAGGATCACCAGGTTATGCCGACGTCAGGAAAAGATCAACAGGTTATGCTGTCGTCAGGAAAAAGATCACAAGGTTATGCTGGCGTCGGGAAAAGATCAACAGGTTATGGTTGTTGTCAGGAAAAAGATCACCAGATTATGCTGGCGTTGGGGAAAAGATCAACAGCTTATGTTGTTGTCAGGGAAAGATCACCAGGTTATGGTGGCGTCTGGAAAGGTCAACATGTTATGCTGTTGCCAGGAAAAGATCACCAGGTTATGCTGGCGTCTGGAAAAGATCAACAGGTTATGTTGTTGTCAAGAAAAGATCACCAGGTTATGATGGTGTCGGGGAAAATATCAACAGGTTATGTTGTTATCAGGGAAAGATCAACAGGTTATGGTTTTTGTCAGGAAAAAGATCACCAGGTTATGCTGGCATTGGGGAAAAGATCAACATGTTATGTTGTTGTCAGGGAAAGCTCACCAGGTTATGCTGGCGTCTAGAAAGGTCAACAAGTTATGCTGTTACCAGGAAAAGATCAGCAGGTTATGCTGGCTTCTGGAAAAGATCAACATGTTATGTTGTTGTCACGAAAAGATCACCAGGTTATGCTAGTGTGGGGGAAAGATCAACAGGTTATGTTGTTGTCAAGAAAAGATCACCAGGTTATGCTGGCGTCTGGGAGGGATCAACAGGTTATGCTGTTGCCAAGAAAAAGATCACCAGGTTATGTTGGCTTCTGGGAAAGATCAACATGCTATGTTGTTGTCAAGAAAAATATCGCCAGGTTATGCTGGCGTCTGGGAAGGATCAACAGGTTATGATGTTGCCAAGAAAAAATCACCAGGTTATGCTGGCGTCTGGAAAAGATCAACAGGTTATGCTATTGTCAGGAAAAAGATCACCAGGTTATGCTGGTGTCAACTAGGGAGTGGTACCATATGTTGAAAATGTCATCGGGTTATGCCGGCATCAACTAAGGAGTGGGATCCTAAGTTGGAAAAAGGTGTAGCTAGCAATTGGAGGTCCTATACTACTTTAGGTTTGAATTGTTTTCAACATCATTTCTTCTTCTCTTTTTTTTTAATCTTCAGAGAATGAGTGATTGCGGGAAAGAATTATTTTTGGAGGAAACTTCCCTTTTGGAGTTGTCGTTGTATATCCACTTCTAGCCCTTGCACAGCTTCTTTGGTCGCACTTGCTTCTTGCAAGGTTGCTTTCGGGTTGCACGTGTTTCCTATTTTTCAAACAAAGAACAATTTGTCAGTTTGAAACGGTGGTTGGTTTTGCGTCCTTGATTATTTCAACTGCTTGATCTCGTCCCTTTTGACGAAGATCTCAACCACTTGCTTGCTTGTTGGGGATTGAGTTTTATCTCTAATCCCGGGGACCTTGGCTTTCCATATTTTACTATGGCAATCCCTCACGTGGGACCCAACATTGTGACTTTATTTTGCCTTTGTAGGTCTTTCACTTTTAACTTGTTTTTCCTTTGGACTTTCGGAGCATGTGTAAGATTCAGGCTCCTCAAATTTGCTGCAATGGTTAGTTGCGTGGGACTTAACCTTTCCAAATTTACTTCGCCTTTATTAGCCTTTCACTTATGGCTTTTCCTCAAATTTCAACTTTAGAGCATTTGGAGTACTTCGACTTTTCAAATTTTTCCGAGATGGTTAGCTACATGGAACTCAACCTTTTTAACTTTATTTGCCTTCATGGGCACTTTAATTTAATTTTCTCCTTCCAAGAGTCTTGAATTTGAAGCATCAACCCCCTATGGCCAGTCGATATCGACTCGATGCCCCTGACGAGGCTGGGTGACTTTTTGCATACTAGCCCGTATCAAATGAGAACCATGTAAATCAGTTTTACCGTCTTTTCTTTGCCTTAGTTTTGGAACAGAGTTAGACCGAAAGGGATTCAAAAGAAAAATTAATGATAGAATGGACAATGAATTTAAACAAGAGGTATCCCTTTCGGGGAAAGGAAAGAAGGACTTATCTGGAGTGCATTCGGACTTCAATGAACATGACATGCCTTTTGGACTGGATGCATGATCCTTGTAAACCGTCCGACTCTCAGAAATTCATCACAACTATTACCTCGATATTGAGAAACCTTGCCCCGGATTGTGTCCATGTCAGTGACCCATTATCATGTTCGATCAGTGGTTACCTTTGCGGATTTTCACAAACTAACCTCTCTCATTTATCTTCTCACCATCGCCTTGTAGCGCTCTTTGCGAGTTTTCACTAACAAGACTCTCTCATTTTCAATTTCTCTGCTTACCGTCGCCTCACGGTGCCCGTGTGGGTTTTCACCGATAAGACTCTCTCATTTTCAATTTCTCTGCTTACCGTCGCCTCACGGTGCCCGTGTGGGTTTTTCACCGATAAGACTCTCTCATTTTAATTTCTCTTCTTACCGTCGCCTTACGGTGCCCGTGTGGGTTTTCACCGATAAGACTCTCTCATTTTAATTTCTCTTCTTACCGTCGCCTTACGGTGCCCGTGTGGGTTTTCACCGATAAGACTCTCTCATTTTATTTCTCTCATTTTCTTGTATCAAATCCAAATAACTGTATCCTCCAATTTTGGACATCTTTGCCGATTGGTCGGAAGGACTTGAACAAGATTTTAGTGAAAATAATTTGTATTGAATTACAACTTTGGAACCTTTCAGGCGCAAACATCGCCGAACTTTCATAACATCTGCCCCAGCTTAAACTTTTGGGAAAATGTGGAATTTTATTTTGGTGTGACTGAACCCCAGAGAGAGGCTTCCTACATATCCTTTCGGAATCAAGTCGAATGTAGTTCATGCAAACTTTTGTTTTTCTTTTTTTTCTTTTTTTTTTCTTTTTTTTCTTTTTTCATTTTTTTGTTTTTCATTTCATTTTCTTTTTGTTGTTTTTTTTCTTCTTTTTTTCAATAACATTTTCAGGTTCCAAAGAGGGTAATCAAAGAAGAGTAACCGGCTCAAGGGTTGGCAAAAATGGGTAATGGTGTTTAGGTAGCGAGAATTAAAGCTTTCGTCATCCCAACCAGAGAACATTTAATGATATATGGAGGATCAAACATAACACCTTTTGACTGCACCTGCGTTGACAGTTGTTTCAGGGACATTTTCTTTGATGTACCCCAAGTACAAACGCACTCTTTTAGCAGTACTCTTGTAGTAATGTATGGACCTTTCCAATCTGAACCAATTTTCCTTTGGCTGCTCTGATTCATTGTTTTATCTCCTTGACCTAACTTCATTTGCATTCTGATTCTTGATTCATTATTTCAAAGTCTGACGACGTTTTAGGATCTTTTGACTACACCTACGTTGACATTTGTTTCAGGGACATTTTCTTCGATGTACCCCAAGTACAAACTCATTCTTTTGGATGTACTCTTGTAGTAATGTATGGACCTTTCCGATCAGAACCAATTTTCCTTTGGTTGTTCCGATTCATTGTTTTATTTCTTTAATCTAACTTCATTTGCATTCTGATTCTTGATTCATTATTTCGAGGTCTAACAGTGTTTTAGGATCTGGGCATAACGTCCGCAAGCATGTCATGTTATTGAAATCTGCATTTAAACAGAACTAAAAGTAGAGTAAGGAAAGAGACAAGATTAAGAGACATTCTTGGAAAATGAAATATTAATTCCATTTGATTTTATGATTTTTTTTTAAGTTTAAAAATAGAAGGGTTTACATCGGAAAGTAAGGCAATAAAGTAAACCATCCGGATGACAACCTGAGATAATCCGAACGTAGAAAGGATAGCAAGATTGGCTACCAAGACTCCCATCTGATGAGGGGAACTTTCAAGCTTAGCGACCGTCTTTCGGCTTTTCTTTTGTCTCGGCAATGGCTGCAATGGCCTTCAGTGCCGGATCAAATTCTTCATCTTCACAAATCATTCCGACTACTGGCCCAGTGTGAGCAGGCAGGGGATTGTTCATCATATTAGGGTCTTCTTCATCCCTAAGCACTATTGCCTGGACCTCAATGAGGTCTTGTACTGCTCTTTTAAGAGTCCAACAATCTTTAGTATCATGCCCCACTGCTCCAGAGTGGTATTCACATCTAGCATCAGACCGGTGCGAGGGGGACTCGAGGTTCGGCCAGTTTGGGGCCACTGGTTGTAGCAGATCTTGCCTGATTAGCTTTTGAAACAAACTTGAATACGATTCACCAATAGGGGTGAACTGATTTGTTTTGAGGGGATCTCTTGGGCGAGGATTGTATTGGGGAACATTTGGTTGGGTATTATATGGAGCTTGGTAAGGATGGGCATTTCTGGGAAGTGGAGCTCGGTTTCGGGTATAATGTTGTGGTCGCGTATAAGATTGTGCGTTCATCACCGCATAGGAAGGCGGTTCCACGGCATATGCAGCATCATCTTGATAGGGATAATAGTGTTGTGGGACTTTAGGAAGCATATATGATTGGTTGAATGCTCACCGGGCCCCCTTCGAGCTGCAAGCCATCATGGCTCCCTCTTCTATCCCGTTTCTGCTTATCAAAGCCCCCGAACCATTCTGAACGGCCTGTGATGCAGCCTTAAAAGCAGCTTGACTCAAGATTCGGCCTGTTTCCAAACCATTTTCTACCATCTCCCCAATTTTGATAGCCTCGGCGAATGGTCTACCCATAACAAACATCATGTTCTGGAAGTAGTCTGCCTCTTGGGTTTGTAGGAAGACTGTCACGACCCAAATTCCCACCCTTTGGGCCGTGACTGCGCCTAACGTTGAACCCGCTAGGCCAGCCAACGTATAACTTACAATAGCAATTTAAAATCATTTAATACTGAACGAAACGATAGTTCGTCACTTTCAACAAATTCCCAACAAAATCCTGTAAGCATTGCTTAATAAAAATAACGAAACTTTAAGAATGCGGAGAATAAAGACATGACAAACATGAAATAACGTGACACTCCCCACACTAGTAACTCTCAAAACTTTACTGAGCCTTCCAAATAACTTCAATTGTTTCACAGCAGAGAAATAATAATATTATCTTAGAAAAACTCAAAATTAAATAATAAGACATCTACAACGAACAATCCCAAAACCTGGGGTGTCACAATCCCACGGACTAACTGCTGGAATACTAAATACAAGTCTGGAAATGAAAATA
>ML280318.1:384-16073 GCA_005239495.1 Nicotiana undulata
GCCCGGCAACACGGTTTTCACACAATTATTCATATTCAAAATCCTTTATTATTTTCAGAAAACAATTTTCTTTAAAAATTCATTTCTCGGGCTTGGGACCTCGGAATTCGATTCCGGGCATATGCCCAAGTCCCATATTTTCCTAGGGACCCTCCGGGACTATCGAATCACGGGTCCGGATCCGTTTACCAGAAATATTGACCAAAGTCAACTATATTCATTTATTAATTATCAAAACTCATTTTTATCCAAATTTCACATAATAGCTTCCCGGCTACACGCCCGGGCTGCGCACGCATATCGAGGTGAGACTAACGGAGGCTCTCGGAGCCTCGAAACACAGATATAGCTTACGTTACGTAAGATGACCTTTTGGGTCATCACACTCTCTCATCAAAGTCATATCTCTAACGGTTATATTCTAAGTGAGTTTGGACCACGCTCATGGAGCCGTTGGGAGGCCTCCAACCGGCGCGTTTGGATGGGCAACAATAGTCTAAAGGCGATAATTCTCACATGCTAGGAAATCCCTCAGGAAAACTCTCGGACAAAATTTCATCCCCACCAAGTTCATCGCAGGTCGATCTCAAACATGAAAAAGAAAATGTGAGAGCCCGACACACTACTCACAATGGTATGCCTGATGTCACCTTCAAAGCTTCTGATTAATATGTCATAATGGCTGAATCTTGCAAATTTACGATTGTAGGTCGATTTCTGAGACTCCGTCCCCAAATTGACAGAATTAAGTCTAGATTTAAAGAAATTGTTCCTCTAAAGAGGTCAGTAAGAATTAGGAGAGTCATTGAAATTGATGGAATGCAAATGTGGTTGCAAAAATGGTCTCCAGATTTCAAGCCAGAAGAAGACCTGGTTGTGGCTCTTGCGTGGGTTTCTCTTTCCTGGTTTGCCCTTCCATATGCATGATTGGAATTATGTTAAAGAACTTCTAAGCTCAATCGGAACTCCTCTAGCCTTTGATGCTGCAACTATGGGAAGAACAAGGCCAAGTGTTGATACCCAATTTTTCCTCAAACTATTTTTAAAATTTGCATATATACTCTCAAAATAACTTTTTATAATAATTGGTATTTTTCCATAATTTTTCATATTTTTTACTAATTTTCTTTTCTATTTATTCAGTACTTGATATTCAATAATTAACCATAAATTACAATATAAATCTCTTCAAAATATTTCCTAGCCCAGTATATTATTTTTTAATCCTATTAGGATTTAATTATTTCACAAATTAGCTAATTTGGCTATAATTATAATAAATTTTGCAATTATAGCCTAATTGTACATTTTATACTATTTTAATTCAATAATTCGTCATTTTATATTTTTAATGCTAGTTAATTACCTTAATTTAATTTTTATGTAATTATTAGCTATTTTTATTAATTACTTTATCTATTTAATTGGGTATTTAATAATTAGCCCCTTCCTATTTAAAATCTAGCCTGAATCAAACCTGACCCCAACCCAATTGAGACCAGCCCTATACCCAATCCAAATAACCCAATAACCCATGCCCAATCTCTATCCTACGAGTTTGGTGGTGGATTGCTTTAAAAAAATCCGAGAACTGAAAAAACACTCTCAATTCTCTTTGGCAATTTGGGCGACCATGAAGCTTTGAGCAGCCATGGCTGCCATCGTCTCTCCCCAGCCTCATGCTGTGGGAGAGTCCATTCAAAACAATATTGAAACACAACCAAATCATAATACAAAACAGTCATATGCATCGCAGCTTGTCGCAAAACAATCTGTCGCAAAATCGTCAAAGTTGGAACTATGTCCTGTTACGTTTGAACATGGAGAACCAACTGTAGAATTCACTGTTGAAGAGGTAAACCAATTCACTATCGAAGAAGGACTGCATCAAGCAGTAGTTCTTAAGTTTTCATATGGAAACCCTGATATTCAAGAGTTACGGCACCTTATTCCAGCCCAGTTCGATGTTAATGGTAGGTGTAATATCGGCCAACTCGAGTTTTGTCATATTTTAGTTAGACTCGATCTCTATGATGACTATGTACATGTGATCTCGAAATCTGCTGGTTATATAAAGTCTAAGGGTCAGGATTTTTTCTTTATAAGCTTTCCATGGACACTAGGTTTCAATCCAAAAGAAGAAACTTCAAAAGCAGTCGTGTGGATCTCGTTTCATGACCTGCCGCCAAATTTTTTTGCAAAAAAATTGCTAATGTCAATTGTTGCAGCGTGTGGGAAACCTCTTGCTATAGATAAAGCTACTCAAGATCAAACGAGACCAAGCGTTGCTAGAGTTAAGGTGTTACTTGACCTCCTAGATAAACACCCTAAGAGAATTAGGCTGCAAATTGTAGATGGAGCTACTGGAAAAATCGTGGAACACTATCAGGACGTGACCTATGACAATTTACCTAAGTATTGCACCTTTTGTAAACATCAAGGACATGAAGAAAGATCATGTCGTTTGATGAATGGTAAGGCAAAGGGAGTTGATTGAATTGAGAGTGGAGAAAGGGCAGTGCGTGATGGATCCTGTCGATGGAGGATCGAAAATAAAGAAGAATTAACTGTAGATGAGGAAAGCGAAGGCGTGGGTAGTCTTGAAAAATTAGAAGGGGATGCTAGGGAGTATCTTAATGCAAAAAGGGCTGGACAATTGATAGACGAAGCAACAAAAGAAAATTTGGTCGTGCAGCAGATGTTGGACACTGACGCAGGAACACAAACTGCCGCTGTGAACAAAGAGTAAGTGATAAAGCATGGTAGTACTGTAGGTGATGCCCTAATGACTGCTGTTTTGTCAACTAATGGAGGCTCAAATAATGTTGTGGATCCAGTTGATGCATCTGCACAACTTGGTAAGGATGCTTTGAAGGCTACAGCTAATCAAGCTAAGGCTAATGATCAAACTGAGAAGGCAAAGAAAACTGTTGTTCATCGAACTACTATTAATGCACATGCTGGAATTGGATCAATAGATAAGGCAGCTGGAGCTCAAAAAAATTCAGGAAAAGATAGGTTAAAGGATGGAACAGTTTCCTCAGGTTGTAAAGTTGGTATTGTTCCAGCTGAAGTTGAGCAGCAAAAAATTGAACAGGGGACTCTGGCTCACTATGCTTCTAAAGACCAAAGTTTAGGCATTGAAACAACGGGGCAAAAGGGTATTTCTGTGGAGGGGAATACTGGTAAATCAGTTGGTGAAGGTAAGGGTAATAATACAAACACAAAAGAGGGGGCTTGGAACGTGGTTTCAGCAAGAAAATCAACCACAAAACAGGTGGTATCACCAAGACAAAAATCAGCAGGTGTTCGACCAAATTCTTCTAACCTTGTGACCAGCCCAAATGTTTTTGACGCACTAGCAGCTATGGAGGATAAACAACTGGTTTCAACAGTTCGAAATGAGGATGGTATGGACAAGCAACTAGTTCCATGCCCCAACATTGAAAGAGAAGGCAAGGACAGTACGAAATTGGTCGAGAAAGTGGATGTTCGACCAATTGACTCAAAGAAAAACCAGGTGGAAGAACTAATGGGTAAGGCTCATAGTTCTAACATTCCTACTTTGCAATTCTCAAGCCCTAACGTGGAACAAATCATTAAAGATGCTCAGAACGCGATGGTGATGAATGTTAATATGGTTAATCAAACATTGGTCCCATTGAATACTTCCGTGTTTGAAGTACCATCACAATCTTTGGAGTCGTTTGGAGATTATGGTGGAGAGCCTGGACTATTAATGTTGTCAACAGGAAACAATAATGAAATTATTAAGGCAAATGTGAGGGAGATGGCAATTAAATCCAAACTATGGGCTGACCAACGCGAGGATGATGATGATGAAGATTGGGGTGCTGATTTTGCGGGGGATTCGACTGACGATGATGAGCAGTGTAGTGGAGATGAGGAGTTGCGTTCAGTTGGATCACCTGCCTTGCCAAAAATTGGCAGCTCTTCAAAATTAAACTCAAGCAGCAAGCTCAATGCGAAGGCTCCAGTTTTTGTCCCTAAAAATATTCAGCAACATAGTGCAAAAAGCAGGTCAGATGTTGGTTCGATCACAGGGCAGCAGCAGGTTGTTAAAAACGTTCCAGCTTTTATGAGTGATCCTGGACAGCAGCAGGAATTGGTAGGCATTCCAAATGCAGTAGTTTCAGTTATAAGTAATGAACAGCAACTCAGTAAAGACAGTGGAAAAATAACATCCAATAAACCTGAGCAACAACAGTTATACGCAAACATTTCTGGAGCAAATTTGAGTGGACAACAACAGATTTTTGAGAACACTTCAGCTGCTATTTGTATGGCTAATCAATATGCAGCAACAACAGCAGATCACAGACAGCAGAAAAAAATTGCAAGCTCTCAAGATGCACAAATTTTAATGACCAAAACTGGACAGCATCAACAGATTATAAAGGCGCCATTATTAGTGTGGAAGATAGGGAGCTACTGGACGTGATGGTAAGTTCAAAATATGTTAATTCGCTAAATCTCAATGCTTGTAGTACTGGGCGTATGGGAAAAAGCAGGAACAAAATACAACACATTGAGTTACAACAAAAAAAGACAGCTTTGGTAAATATACAAGATGGAGATGCATTGATCACACAAGATATTGAGCAAGACATGCCAAATATGGTGCGTGTGGGCAGAGATACATTCGAAGAGGGTGAGGATGATGATAATCAATGTCGCGCAGAGGCAGCAAGGAAAGGTGATTTATCACCAATGCATAGCGGACAAAGCAAGAATACACATACAAGGAAGAAGAGTTGGAATGACAGGTTGAATGAGGAAACAAATATTAGGCGACTTCCTATGAGAGTTGCCAAGAAAAAACAAGTTGTCCCAACCACATCTACGAGATCTAACCTGTCAAAAAAGAAGTCATGAATTTTGAAGACGTGTTGAAGAGGTGTGATGAAGATGAAAAAGAAGTACAAATTGAAGAAGCTACAAGTTTGGATAAGAAGGGACAAGATTATAATTCATACTGCATTTTATTTTATCACTTTCTTAGTATTTTCATTTGTAATATCATCACAGATTATGTTATAAACTCTGTGATGATCATAGAATATTTAGTGCTTTCTAGTTCTTATTTTTTACATGCTTGCTAGTATATGAGGTTTTTTATGCCTCGATAGGATTAGTAAGGTAAGGTTTAGCCTAGTTTGTGTTGCTTTAGTCCCATGCCTTTGGAAAGATATCCACGCGGCTATGAGATTATATGCCCTCGTGACACTTTGCCGGCAGCTACACCATGATTCCTCTACGTGAGGCTGTCATATAGAGCATTGTGAGGCGCAGAGGAGTAACTATATAGCCAAGGCATGAGGCAACACTACTGGTGCTATTGTCCCCCTTATTTGTAATGTTCCTATGTGGTTCTTTTCCTTTTTATTGTTAATAAAACTAGCCCTAGGCTCCTCGCCTAGTGGATTGAATAAAAAGAAAATCTCTATCCTACCTGACCCAATACCCCACTTTTGATCTGGACCGTTGATTAATTTTTATCAACGGACCAGATCCGTTCTTTCCTAATTAAACCCTAAAGACTACCCTTCCCCCTTCTCATTTCCCTCTCATTCTCTTCGCCGTCCTCTTCTCTCATCTCTCTCAAACACTCTCTGCTAGAACAGCCATGGTTCTCACCGGCCGTTGCCTTGCCGGCCTTTATGGTGGCTCACCACTCTCCTACCCTCATGACTCTCCTTCCTACACCGAGTATCACTGCCTTGAGGCCCTCAGAGGAACCAGAAGGGAGTTCACTCACCTCCCATGGTTTCTCATCCCGTTTTCTGGCCATCTATGGCCGTCCGAGTAAAATACTATTTCCGGCTAGAACTAGTGGTTCTCAAGCCGTTTATCCTTCTCTTTGGGTTGTCTCTATGAAACCCTAACTGTTAGCCCCATATTTTCTTAGATCTACAACATATCTGGGCGTGTTTTGAAATATTCTATTGTTTCTTTAAAGGTTTTTCGATTTCCCTAAAAAGGACTCTTCATCTTCGAAACTAGGGTTCTTAAACCTCTTTTCAAATACGGGTTTCCTTCTGATTGTTTTATGGTTTTCATCATATTTAAACGTTTATCTAAATTTCTCTCTTTTTATCTGAGTTTTTTTTGTTTAAAGCCCTAAGCTTCTTAGTTTAATCTTTGATTCTGAGTCCGTCTTTGAGTATATGTTCGATTAACCAACATATGTGTTTGCTTCTCATGGGCATCTTGTGATTATGTGATTTTTACCCTATGTTTGCTTGTTAGGGTATCTGATTTTTGATAATTCTTGCCTATATCATGACTATTCTGTTAATTTGAACTACGCTCTATATGAATCCCAAATTTTTATGATTTTACCCTACCCGGCTTCTTAGAGTTTCTGATTTTTATGAATTTTATTTTGTTTGTTCTCATAATTTGTGCTAATTTCTCCCAAAATCAGTAATACTTTATATTTGTGAGTCCCTTAATCCTTGTGATTAATTCTTCACTAATCTCGCATAATATCTCTACCGCTTTTTAACTTGTGAAATATTTTCTGACCTTATTCTATTGTCAATTGTGCTATTAACTGATTTTATGCATTTTCCTTAATTAAAGCATGATGAACCTAGTCTCTGTTACGTGTGATATACTTGTATTATACCTATGTTGTTTCCTTATTGATTATACTCAGCCTCATACGATTCTCTTGCCTTATTTTACCACTTGTCTATTACCGTTTGAGTTGGACCCCTTAATTAAAAGGAGTCCTTATACTAATTTGATTCTAATTGGTACTTATTTCTATAATTACTACTAAACTATGATTCTTGCCTTATTCTCTACTTAGTTTTAAACTATAAATCCATTGCTCTTTTCATTAACACAGACATGAACACATTGTTCAAAACTCTCTCTTACACAAAAACTCTCTTCTGCTCTCTTTTTTCTGGTTACTTGCTCCTATTCTAAGTCAACCGGTTGTAAACCAAGGCTGACTACTGTACTCTTGGGTCCTTCACTCTGTGTTTGCTCTCTTCTATACTGGTATGTCCTGATTCTAGTTTAAGTACCAAAAATAATATGTTTCTTTGACTACTTCAATTCATCCTATTTCTAATATGTTTTTTTACTTATGGTTTTGCTGTGAAGTTTGTACTTGACCTAGTTGCATTATTATTAACTTAGCCTGTTATGTACTCCCCTCCCTTTGACTCGGCATGCTTATGAGATTTTATCCCCCTTCTAGTATACTTCACTATGATTCTGCCTACTTATGTTTCTCTGACTACTAGCATGAACTTTTCTGTGGCAAAACAATTTGCACCTTATGTTATTTGGTTTTGAGTAATCCTGAAGTTCATGCTATATCCTTAATCCCTGGATGCCACCCTAGCATATTGCTGATTTTGTACTTAAGTGTTCCTGAAACTATGTGCTTACCTATGTGCCCTATTTGCCCCATATCCCTCATTACCCCTGTTTGGTGTTGCTGAACCTGCCTTGGTTTTGTGTTTCTTTGGTTGTGTATGAACCTATTTTGGGTGCTATGTATGGGCTGTTTCTTATTACTCTACTCTCTTTTTCAAAACTGTTCTGCTACATAACTCTGTAGTTATTTACAAAATCTTTCAAACAAGTCTATTTTCAAACTGTTTTCCCACTCAATCTTTTCAAAAATATATCAAGCACTTTAACTATATTCTTAGACCCCTTAGGTTCTGCCCCTTCTGTTTGAGAATTGCCTTGGGACCCTTAAACTCCCTATGAACTTTTACACACAAAAGCTGGCCTTTCCACACTACACTTACTCCCCTTGGCTATGAAATCTGGGTGTGAGCACTGCCCGGGATCCTTTGAGGTCTTTAAGGAACTCTGACACACCCGGGTTATGAGAAAGGTTATGAAACAAGATTTGGCACTGAGGACCTGGAAACATGGGCCAATTATGAAGGCTCCCTATAGATAACTTCTTCTTTTCTTACTTTTAGTTATGAAATTCATATTCAGAGATTTATAATAATTGTTGTGAAAACTCTTTGGGGATGGATAGTGAAAATGGATGGGTACTACGCATGCTATAGTTATCGAAGGGTAGAAAACATGTCCTTAGGTTTATATTCTTGATTACGCATTAGAAACCATGCCACTTATGTCCTATGTCTATTGTTTTCAGCATATGCATACTCATATCGCTTATAAATTTCTGTGTTAAAACATGCTAGTAATTAGTACTTTGCGACATACGCTGCCATGTACACTTAGAAATCATGCTTTAGGATAAAAAAAAAGAACAACGCTAATAAACAGGTCGTTCCATCTCTTCTGTATATTCTAAAAGCATGTTCAAGTACTACAACACTTATGCATTTAGAAAGATCCTGCTTAGGTCCTGCATGTATGTCATTTTGCATTTTTGTGTGCATTAGATATCCTGCCATTAGGATTGCATCCACATCCGCTTAGGCACCTCTAGTTAATCAGGGATAAAAACAGATTCATCCAGCTGATAACAATTCCTGAATCCTTGACATTTAGAACAACATGTTTAGTGATATTATTAAAACAATATCTTTAATAATCCTTGTAATTATTGAGCATTGTCCCACGCCTAGGCAAGCCTTAGGTGATTAAAGTCGTTAAAAAATTGGAAGTCTGCTTCTTTATGTATATTGCTTAACCATCAACAGGTTTAAAACTAGTAGGCAAAACTAATTAGGACTTCCTCTCTAAGTTATGAAATCAAATCTGTTTCTTTGTCATTTTAAAATCACCTAGATACCATGCTTTAGGATTCTGAATTAATATAGACCTTAATTATGTATGAGTCGTGCTGTCTATTTGCATTACTTGTGGAGGTATACTTGGGCCTTCTATCTATTTTTCTGTGATCCCATTTAAATGCAGTCCTATATGTTCTGTCTGTCGCCTTAGCTTTTTCTCCCTTTAAACCTGAGGGTCCACCTAGAACTTCCTTTATAAGTAGAGGTCCTAAACTCCTCCAGGACCATTAGTAAAGGGACGGGTAACAGAACGCAATAGAGGTCGTTGACCAACACTCGCTTCTAATACCTTTACGGGGTGGGAAGGGTAAGTATGGACATGATGAACGGTGCGCGCTACTACCACGTGTAGCCTCTCTTTGAGGAGTGACATACCGGGTATTGCATTGATGTGATCCATATTACAAACAACCTAGGACATCACTTATTCCCCCATATGAATATTTAGATTATAACTTCCTCAAAAACCTTACTTAGTCATCAAATATTTTGACAACTTTAAGTAACACATGTGTGCTTAGACTGTGAGTCTGTCAAAACCTTTTGCTTGACTTAGACATTAATTGCTTATTCGCTACTTGCTTAAAAATTCACAAAGTTGTTGGGCCGGGAACCACAATTGTGGATTTTGAGGGGTGCCTAATACCTTCCCCTTAGAATAATTTCAAGCCCTTACCATGTCTCTGGTTATCAAATCAATGTCTATAAATGACCCCAAATAGGTTCCCTAACGCACCTTAAAATCGTTAGGTGGCGAATTTTCAAATCTTGCTTACCCCTTTCCCAAAAGGAAATGAGTTGTCCCAACAATGTCAAAAACCCTTGACTGAACCGAAAGGAGTTGGAAAAAGGGGGCACGACAACATGGCGACTCTGCTGGGGATTATAAGCTTTTACCATTGCAAACTGCTTTGTGGATTTATGCCTTTACTTTATTAATATTTTGCACCCTTTCCTTTTCCCCTTTTATGTGCAATTAGTTGGGTTTTGTTTCAAGTATTATTATTCCCCAAAAACAAAACTGACATGTTTCTTTGTTTTCCTTTGTAACCATTTTAAATCATAAATGTTGTATTTACCGCTTTCTTAACGTGCAAATACATGACAACCTTCTTTTAATGCTTACTATTATTGCGTAATCATGCTCAACATTCATACTCCACTCGTGCCAAACAAAATACTATAGAAACACTTGATGAGTGGTTGCGCCCTTCCTATATTATTACCCCCTAAATTGGGAAAGGCTTATTTGCGGTAAAACTAGTCGATCATCGGTGCAGTCGACGGTTCCGTGTCTTTTCCCCTTGAGTTGTCCGCTCAAGGGTACCAGTCTAAAACAACGTAGAAACCTTACTCCATTATACTGTTGCATGCATTATGGTCAGACCTAGCCAGGCTAAAGTTTTGTCCGCACTATAGCCTTTAAGATAGCCTTGTCCAAAAGTCCACTGGGTTTCCCTAAACCCAAACGAACATCACCACGTTCTATGCATTTATTTGGAGAACTAAACGCTTCATGCTAATTGTTGATGTTAAATAGTCGAGTCTGGTGGGGGTAAGGGCCTAACCTTTTTTGCCTTTCAGAAATATGAGGCACGAAGTCCCCAGATTCGGCATGGTCTCTAATATCCACCTAAGACTGCTGAGTTGGTGGGAAGATCTACACTCTAGTGACAAAGCCCTCGTCAGAAAATATCTGGGTAATCTACTATCTTTCCTGGAGATCCAGTCTAACAACATGATAATATAGGCTGCTACCCTGTTCTTGGATTGTGAAAGGGCCGTGTTCTACTTTGGGGACAATGAAATGACACCTTTTCTAGAGGAGATAAGAGGACTTTCCGGCCTAGTGTGGGAAACCCGGGGGTTGCTAATGCCCGAGTACCGCACAGGCAAGGGTTTCCTTAAAATGATGGGTTTGAAGAAGAATGCAGAACTGGTAGGCTTAAAAGAATCGTACATCCCTTTTGACTATTTGTACGAAAGGTACGGGCACATCAAATCAAACCGTAACTACCATGATGAGTTTGCCATCACATCCTTGGGACACATTCATCGTAGGGTATTCATCTTCGTGTTTTTCTTCCTGGGTCTGATCGTGTTTCCAATGAAGGAAGAGAGAATCCAAACTAGGCTGGCTATGGTAACCAAGACCCTAATGGAGGGGATTGATGGGCAGACAATCAGCATTTTACCCATGATCATTGCAGACATATATTGAGCCTTGGAGAAGTGTTAACGAGGAGCGAGACACTTCGAAGGATGCAATCTACTACTTCATCTTTGGCTCATGGAACATCTCTAAAATGGCGAATATCGACAAGAAATTCATCGAAGGGTTTGGGATGACCACGTCGCTTTCCACCATCCCAAGCAAATGAATTACATCCCCGACATGTTCGCTCAGCCTGAGAATACCAAAGGATGGGTTGAGCTCTTTGATAATCTAACTGAATGACAGATTCAATGGATGTTTGAGTGGTTTCCAACAGAGGAGTTCATCGCCCGATCCAGAGATGCACCGTCCTGATACTGATTGGTCTAAGAGGAACATACCCTTACGTCCCTCTTCGAGTTGTGAGGAAATAAGGTAGGAAGCAAGTCATACCTAGGGTCTACAAGATGATCCATCTTCGAGCTGACTTCCAAAATGATGATAGTCCTCACAAGTGCCAAGCCTAGCACATGTGGCGCTGCAAGATCATAATGGAGAAAGACACCATTGAGCAAGGCATATATCATGCCGGTTGTATCCCTTTCTATTCTGGTTGGTTGGAAGACAATTGGGATGGTCTGGGCAAGCCAGGGTTTGTTCAAGGCCACAGGATTATAGATGAAAAGGCTGAGGCAGAAGTCAAATACAACCAGTTGCGCAAAAGGATCTGGGAATGCAAGAGCGAACACCGCAAGATACATGAGTCCAACAAGAAGCTGATTGAGGAATGAAAAGATATGGATATCAGCACCAACAAGAGGTTAGGATACTTGGAACGAGGCATAGTCGAGCTGGAAGAAAAGTTCCTCAAAAGGGTTGAAGATTGTCAAAAGGCTTAAGGGACCGAAGGTGGACATCTAGCCAGAGCATACCTGCTGCTGGGACTTCGTGAGTTGGGGAAGTGGTTCGAGGGAAGCAAGAATGCCGAGTCTGGGGAAGGCCCTTTTGGGACCAAGTAGATAGGAATGTCTTTCTTTTACTTTATCAATGTAATAAGGCCAATGGCCATTAGTGACCTTTACTTCCTGTTTATTTAGTGTCGTTTTGGGATTCGTCTATTTTCTTATCAATAAAATGAGGCATTTAGCATTTTATGTTCTCCAAATCAATTTGTCGATAGGCCTACCTCAGGCACAAAGAGGTTCCCAAATTAGGACGCGCTTTACATTCCCGCACTATGTGTTTAAATATTGCAATACTTTTCATAATCCTCATTAACTTGGCTACTTTTGTTTTTTTTTGTTTCTTTCTTTATTTATTCCCCTCCCCAAAGGTTAGTTCGTGCACTCTTGCATCATCAGCTTATTTCACAAGATCCAGGGGCCCTCCACCCACTCCTCCTCCTAGTCTTCCTAAAGGCACGAACAAGGGAAAGAATAAAATGGAAGATTTAAACAACATCAGGAAGGAGAACGCAACTAAACGGGTAGAGGCCGCTGATGGCCAGGGTATTCAGGTTCCTAATGAGAATGTGTCATAGCTTGAACAGAAACTGTTGAAATTCCAAGAAGAGCTCGATCATGTTCTAAATCTGGCCAACCTGTCATTCTCCCTCAACGTCCCAGACGTCCACTTCCCCAATGCTCAAAACCCTACACCTCCTCAGAATGGCCCAAAACAGCAGAATCATCCCGAACCTCGCCATCACGCTACTCCACCAAAGAACCAGTGTAACACCTTCCATACCCAAATAACACTCCACTACTTATCTCAGAACCTTAAGACTCCACAAACTACCATTTACACACCCATGCATCAGGCCACCACAATAATCCTATCTACATGGAGACCATGCCATACTCCACTCCACCTATCCCATACACACCCGAGTCTGATGAAAAGGACCTGCTTATCAAGAACTTGGCCGAGGAACTTAGGAAGCTGACCAGCCGGGTTCAAGGCGTTGAGGGAATCAAGGGAGTCGAAGGGCTGAATTATGAGGAACTCTGCATACAACCTGATGTCGAACTGCCTGAGGGGTACAAACCTCCGAATTTCGAAATGTTCGATGGTACAGGTGATCCAAGGGTCAATCTGAGGACCTATTGTGACAAGCTGGTTGGAGTAGGAAAGGATGCGCATGAAGTTATTCATGAGGAGTTTAAAAGGAGATGCATTGTCTTGGTACATCAGCCAAGATCCCAAGAAGTGGTCGAACTGGGTGAGCATGGCATCTGACTTTATGGACAGATTCAGATTTAATACAGAGAACGCACCAAACGCGTTCTACATCCAGAATTTGAAGAAGAAGTCCACGGAGACATTTCGCGAGTATGCTACTCGCTGGAGGTCCGAAGCTGCTAAGGTCAGACCCGCCTTAGAAGAGGAGCAAATGAACAAGTTCTTTGTCCGAGCTTAGGACCCGCAGTACTATGAACAGTTGATGATGATTTAGAACCACAAATTCTCTGATATTATCAAGCTGGGAGAAAGGATCGAAGAAGGTATTAAAAGTTGCATTTCACTAATTTTGAAGCCTTGCAAGCTATAAATAAGCCTTTATAGTCCAGTGGTGTGTCCAAGAAAAGGGACGTGGGAGCCGTGATGGTTGCACAAAGAACCAAATCCCCACTCAAATACCAAACTTACCCAACACCACCACTCACATACCAACCAACCCCAAATTACCAAGCACCCTCACCCTCATACCAAGCTCCACCACCAAGTTATCAATCACGTCCACCACCGGAATATCAATGTACTTCACCCAGATACTCCCAACCCGCTCCTGTTGTAACGACCCGACTGATCGTTTTGAGAGTTTAAGATACGTTTAGTGGTATAAGGTCATAATCAGCTTCACATTATGTATATCGACATGTGTGCGTGGTTAGATTCAGTTGCCGGATAATTTGGAGTCGAATTGGAAAGAAAATTCTCAATTCGGAAGCTTAAGTTGGAAGAATCAACTAAGATTGGAATTTTTGACTAAACAGCCTCCAAATCAGGATTTGAAGGTTCCAGCAGGTTCGTATGATGATTTCAGAATTAGGCGTATGTTCGGACCGGGATTTGGATAACCCGGGAGCGTTCCGGCGTATATTATGGAAGATAGCATTTTAGAAGAATTTCATAAATCTGGGTTGAAATGCATTTCAGTGATATAGATGTCCGTTCGGGATTCTGAGCCTGAGAATAGCTCCGTATGGTAATTCTAGAGTTGGGAGCGCGATCAGAAGTGAATTCTGATGTCCGTAGGTTATTTTGAAGTCATTTGGCTAAAGATAGAAAATTAAAAGTTTTTGAGGAATCCGACCGGAAGTGGAAATTTTGATAACGGGGTCAGAATGCATTTCTGGAAGTTGGAATAGGTTCGTAGTGTCATTCGTGATGTGTGTGCAAAATTTCAGGTCATTCGGACGTGGTTTGGTAAGTTTCGGCATCGTTGGCGAATTTTGGAAGTTTAGAAGTTCTTATGCTTGAATCCGAGGTTGATTCGGTGTTTTGGTGTTGTTTTTGGTTTTCCAAAGGTTCTACTAAGTTCGGGTAGTGATATATGACTTATGGGAATTGTTGGTTGAGGTCTCGAGAGGCTCGGGTGGGTTTCGGATAGATATGGGTTGTGTTGCGCTCGTTTTAGATGTTTCGGCGGTGTTTCTTCAAGCATAATTGGTACCACATTAAGAAAATGAGCTCCAATTTCTGTTTTGATTGAAGCATTAAATTCGTATCGTAATTACGGAGCTGTAGCAAAAAGAATCATCAAATTTGGACATCGTATGAGGAAGTTATGCTCATTTTAGTGTCGGAGAAGAGAACTGGTGCTGGTTTTTCGCAGGTGCGAGTTTGGGTCCGCACCCGCGGAGCCGCAGGTGCGAAAAATGGTCCGCAGGTGCGGAAATTACAGCTGGAAATGCGCAGGTGCGGGTATTTTGGTCGCGGGTGCGAAATCCCTGAGTATAGAAAAAACCAGACCGCGTCATTTTAGTATTTTGAGCATATCTTGAGTTCTAGAGCTCCGATTGAGGTGATTTTTGCGGCGTTCTTCTCGTCTTTTCATCGGGGTCAGTATATAAGTATTATTTTTGTATTTTAATATGATTACAGAAGTTCATTTTTGAGTTAATCCATGTTTTGATTTGGGGAAATTGGGGGTTTTGAAAGAAAACTTCAAAAAATGAAAAAATCATGATTTGACGGACCAAATGACATCGGAATTTGATAAATTTGGTATGTGTGAACTCGTATCAGAATGGGTAATCGGATTTTGTAAAATTTGTCGAGTTCCAAGGTGCGGGCCCGGGGGTCGACTTTTGGGTCGATTTTTATAAATTAGTAAAGACTGAAACTTTATTATTTGGAATAGTTCCTTATACATTTTATGTGTGTTTTGAAGTTGTTTTGGTTGAGTTTGAGCCGTTCGGAGGTCTTTCCGCCCGAGAAGTCCATTTTTGAGTACCCGGTTGTCGTCTTTGAGGTAAGTATCTTGCATAACCTTGTGTGGGGGAACTCCCCCTTAGGGTTGAGTCTTCTTTGTTGACGAGTGTGTACTCGGACTTATTTGCTAATAGATTGACCTTTTAGGATTCGTAGGTCCTTATGTTACCTGTTTATGCGTTGTAATTGTTATAATTGAATCCTTGGTTGTTTGCTTTATCCTTTCCTACTTAAATTAGAATTACTTGCTTTTGGATTCCTTTGTTGGCTATTTGATCCTAATTGACTTAACTGAATATTTTATTGCTCTCACCTCCATGCTATAT
>ML280319.1:0-13412 GCA_005239495.1 Nicotiana undulata
AACTCGATCGAATACAGTATCGAGTGCCAGTCGTGCCTCCCCTAGTTTGGGGGCGTGACATCCCGGTAAGGCCAAGGTAACAGTCTTGGCATGACAGTCCAGGATAACATGATAGGGAGACAACCAATCCATCCCCAAAATGACATCGAAATCAACCATATCAAGGAGTAACAGGTCTACACGAGTCTCAAGACCACCAATAACCACTATGAATGAATGGTAGACTCGATCTACCACAATATAATCACCCACCGGTATAGATACATATACAGGAGTACTCAAGGAATCACATGGCATAATCAGATAAGATGCAAAATATGAAGACACGTAGGAAAATGTTGACCCCGGATCAAACAACACTGAAGCATCTCTGCGGCAAACTGAAACCATACCTGTAATGACTGCGTCAGAGCCTCAGCCTCAGGTCTGGCGGTAATAGCATAGCATCGGGGCTGAGCCCCACCAATCCGAACATCCCTAGGTCGACCCACTGCGGGCTAACCTCTACCGCTCATAGTCTGTCCTCCACCTCTAACTGTCTGGCCTCCACCTCTGGCACCTCGACCTCCACCCTTAGCTGGCTGAGGGGGTGGGAGTGCACCTGGTGCGGGAATCATGGCACGGGAACCTTGATGCTGAGAACCACTATAAGCTGGGGGGCAGAACTTGGAAATGTTCCCTGGAACACCACAAGTATAACAAGATCTCTACTGCTGAGACTGCTGGCCCTGAAACTGTCCCTGTCGACCAGAATACCCACGTTGAAAGCTCTGAAGTGGCAGTGCACTAATAGTAGCTGGTGGTGCACTGCGGGATACCTGACGGGCTGACTGGAATGGTCTGGGAGGATGACCTCTTCCAAAAGAATCTCTGCCTCAGAATGAAGCACCACTGAATCAGCCAAAATGACGAGGCCTCTTGTCAGACCGCTGACCACTGCCTCTGTGATAATACCATCTTAATCCGTCTGGCCATATTGGTCGCCTCCTCAAATGAAATATCAGTACCTGTCTCTCTGTCTATCTAAAGTCTAATCGGCTGAGCTAGCCCCTCAATAAACCTCCTTACTCTCTCTCTATCAGTGGGGAGTATCATAATAGCATGTTTGGCCAAAGTGATAAACCGAGTCTCATACTGGGTAACCGTCATAGAACCCTGCTGGAGACGCTCAAACTGCCTCCGAAGATCCTCTCTCTGGGTAGCTGGTAGAAATTTCTCCAAGAACTACTCGGAGAACTGAGCCCAAGACAAAGGCGAAGACGCAGTTGGCCTGGTCAAGCATTAGTCCCTCCACCAAGTCTTGGCGGGACCAGAATGACGGAAAGTAGCAAAATCGACCCCATTGGTCTCCACGATCCCCATGTTCCGAAGAACCTCATAACAATTGTCCAAGTAATCCTGGAGGTCCTCTGATGGTGCACCAGTGAAAGTAGTAGGAAATAACTTGGTGAACCGATCCAATCTCCATAAAGCATCGGCAGACATGGCTGCTCCATCACAGCCTGAGCTGCAACAACTGGATGTACTACTCCAGCTTCCTGAGGTGCTGGAGTCTGGAACTGCGAAGCTAACTGCTCTGGTGTGCGGGTGGAAGGAGTCTGGGCCCCTCCCCCAGCCTGATAGACGACTGGTGTTGTAGGAAGTAGACAGGCCAGAGCCACGCTCTCCATAAGGCCCACTAAGCGGACCATAGCGTCCTGAAGTACCGGGGTGGCAATGAACCCCTCTAGGACCTGAGTTGGTCCAACAAGGACTGTCTGAGCAGGGACCTCATCGGCAGACTCTACCTGAGGATCCTCTACTGGGGCTGCTGCTCTGGGCTGAGCCCTGCCCCAGCCTCTGCATCTAGTATGGCCTCGGCCTCGTCCTCATCCCCTTGTAGGAGCTGCAACTGGAGGATCGGGCTGCTGATCAGTAGAAGAGGAAGCACGCGTTCTCGCCATCTGCGAGAGAGTAGAATAGAAACTCAATTAGCATTTAGAATTCAAATTGCACGATAGAGATGAATAGATGTGAAGTTATTCCTAACTTTGCAGTCTATGGGGGATAAGTACAAACGTATCTGTACCGATCCCTCAGACTCTACCAAGCTTGTCCATGACTTGTGAGACCTAGTCAACCTAGTGCTCTAAGGCCAACTTGTCACAACCCGAAATTCCCACCGTCGGGACTGTGATGGCGTCTAACGTCGAACCCGCTAGACAAGCTAATGTATTTAATTATATTTAGTAAAACCTTTATTATTTAGTGAGAACATGTAAAAATCGACTTTTCTGTGAATAAAAACTTAAAATTAAGAACATATAAAAAGGAAATACAAAACTAAATCCATAAACTTAACAAATTCTCAAACTAGCCAACCTGGATCTTTGGAATCACAATGTATCGGACTATCAATGATTAAAACATATAAAAGGTCTGAAAGAAATAATACATTTGTTTTCTGAAGTACTAGAAATAGAAATAAAGGAAAGTGGAAGGGGACGCCAAGGCATGCGGACGCTTGTAGGACTACCTTAGAGTCGCCTAGTGGACTGAAGGAAGCCACCTAGCTCAATATCCACTGGGTCCTGTACAGGGATCCGCATAGCAAAATGTGTGCAGGTGTAGTATTAGTACAACAGACCCCATGTACTGAGTAAGTTCCAAGCCTAACCTCGGCGAAGTAGTGACGAGGCTAGGACACGACAAATAATATCACATGTGCATTTTAATAATATATAAAAGAAATAAAGACAGGAAGTAACAATTAAGTACAAGAACGGGGAAAACATACTAGGGAAAAAGGGGAAGCAATTACTGAAATACAGAACAAGGCAATAGTCTAAATATCAAAATAACAACGGGAATTAACAACACAGAAAAACAAGTGCACCGCATCACCCTTCGTGATTTTACTCTCATCCTCACAATAAATAAATAAAAATGGCACAGCATGTCCCCTCGTGCTAAAATATCACAAACATGGCACGGAATATCCCCTCGTGCTAAAATATCATAAACATGGCACGGAATGTCCCCTCGTGCTAAAATATCATAAACATGGAACATAATGTCCCCTCGTGCTAAATAACATAAACATGGCACGGAATGTCCCCTCGTTCTAAATAACATAAACATGGCATGGAATGTCCCCCCGTGCTAAATATCATAAACATGGCACGGAATGTCCCCTCGTGCTAAATAACATAAACATGGCACGGAATGCCCCCTCGTGCTAAATAACATAAACATGGCACGGAATGCCCCCCCGTGCTAAATATCATAAACATGGCACGGAATGTCCCCTCGAACTAAATATAGGAAACAACAGTTTGGGAAGAAAATCAACAATAAGAAACCATAAATGCAAAGGAACAATCAACAGGAATAATACCATCCCGGCAAGGGACACAACTATGACAAATCTTACAAAAGTGTATAATTTAACAAAATATTCCTCAACCGAACAAATACTCAACAGTATTCACAGCAAATAATTTCCATCAAATGAATAACTACCAAGTTGATATTAAGCCAGTAACATGATAAACCTCAATGAAATCACATAATTTCTAAAATCCGACTCACGGGCATGCTTGACAACAACATATAGGTACTCGTCACCTCACCTATACATTGAACATGGAATAATCGCGTAGCAAATAAGACTCAACACCTATTCCCTCAAGCTAAGGTTAGGCCAAACACTTACCTCGACTTCAACGATTAGAATCAAGCCTCAAGCACCGCTTTTCCTTTTAAACTTGACTCCAAATGATTCGTATCTAGACATAATTGACTCAATAAGATCAATAAATGCTAAACAATTCAGTTCCAATGCTTAATTATAGACATTTTAGCATTCTTCCCAAAACTTCACAAATCCACCCCGGGCCCGCTTGTTCAAAACATGATGTTCGGACCAAAACCCGATCACCCATTCACCCACGAGCCTAAGTATATAATTTGTTTTGAAATCCGACCCCAAAACGAGGTCAAATTCCCAATTAATCAAAAAAGCCCTAACTCTACCCAAATCCCTAATTTCCTACCCTTAATCTCATGTTTTAGGCCTAGAAATCTTATGGGTGTTGATAAAAATGGAAGAAAATGAGTCTAAGATCACTTACCTATGAAGTTATGGTGAATATTTCTTCCAAGAATCGCCCAAAGAGGTGTGGAGAAGAAGAAATTATGAAAATGGGTTGAAATCCCGTAAGAGTGTTCTGTTTTTGACAAAATAATAACTGGGCAGATTTTGACTTATGCGATTGCGATGGAGGGAATGCGATTGCATAGTTGGCTGTATCCCACGCTCCGCAATCGCGACTAAAAGAATTCGATCGCACAGTACTAAGCCTACCCAGCCCCCCAGCCTTCCTATTACTCTATGCGGTCGCATCACATACTATGCGATCACATAGTGCTACAGACCCCTCTCCTCATACAGTGCAATGCGATCGTGAAGTACCCTATGTGATCTCATAGTACATTACACCAGACACCAGAAAATGATTAAAACACTAATTTTTTAAGTTCAAAAACACCCCGACACTATCCGAAACACACCTGAGCCCTCGAGTCTCCAAACCAAATATGCACACAACCTCAAAAATATCCTACGGACTTATTCTTGCAACCAAATCACCAAACTAACATCATAAACAACGAATCTATTCCCAAATTCAATGAAATTTTCCAAAACTTCTAAAACTTCAAAATTTGCATTTATGGTCCGAATCACGTCAAAGGAATCCCGTTTCTTACCAAACTTTACATATATGACACAAATATTATATCGAACCTGTACCAGGATCCGGAACCAAGATACATGCCCGATACCACAGATTTAACATATAATTTCACTTTCAAAAATCTCTTACATTTTCATAAAACAATTTCTTTTAAAAATTCATTTCTCGGGCTTTGGGCCTCGGAATTCGATTCCGGGCATACGCCCAAGTCAAATTTATTCAAATTTCAAATACAAATGTCAATTTCCTCAATTTTTCACATAAAGGCTCCCTGACTACACGCCCAGGCTACGCACGCAAATCGAGGTGAGATAGAAGGAGATTTTCATGACCTCGGAACATAGAATAACTCAAAATACACGGGATGACCTTTTGGGTCATCACATATCCAAAAATTCATTCTTCGCCAGTAACGACGAAGTCAGAGATCGAGGTTGGATGAGTCGATTCATCCGAGTGAGGACCATCGACATTATTCCCAAGGAGTTATTGCCGTTACTCGAGAATTGGAACTTCAAACGTGGGTAAAATACATTGCTCTACGTCACTTTCAAAATTTTCACTGAACTTCGTGTAATTGTTCCTTTTTCACTTCCACAGCGGTTCCGTGGATGCCCAATGCGGTCCTCGATCTCACGGACTGGGCTCGCAAACTGACTGTCGCTTCATCTTATGACAAACGCAAGTGGAAGGATTTGTCGAAGGGAAAGTGGAAAGCAAAACGCCATGGTACGCGTTATAACATTTCTTTCCTTAAAAAGTACCTTTCTTCATGTGGCCTAATCCCACTGCCGCAGGTATTTGTTATTTCTCCGAGATTAGGCCGCACCCTCTCAGAGAGGAAGAGGGGTATTTGACCCCAGAGCCAAAGAAGGACAATGAGAGGAAAATATCCTCGAAGAACGAGGACACTCGAAGTGAAGTAAAGCCAGCTCGGGACGCAAGAAGAATGTTGTCATCAATGAAAATTTTGACTTTATCTGCCGATCCATGGGCGATGATGACCACGAGATAGAGGGTTTGATGTTGATGAATCGAACCAAAAAGCCTTCTGAGGCTGTTAAGTCCGTTAGGATCGAGGCCCCTAGCAAAGAAGGAGGATATCCAAAAGAGAAAAGAGACGAAGGCCCTTCATCACCCAACTTGGCAACTGCTTCTCAGACTTCGGGAAATACTCTGAAGGGAACGAGCTTCGAAGCATCTCTGCCTGATCAGAGCACCTCGGGTGATTTCCCTGAGGCCGTGACAACAGGTCATTCACCGTCATTTCCATTTTTCTTCGAAGATACCATAAGGGATGCTCGGAACCTGAGGACGCCCTAGTTAGGTGGAGTCCCAAGTGAAAATGACCCCTTCTAGGGTTGCTTTACTGGGGTCGATGAGGCCAAACCAGCAGATGCAAACTCGACCTTGGAGGTGGCTCGGCGGCTTTGCTCAATTGTATATTTTTAACAGCACTATTATTTTTCTAGATTCATACTTTCTTCTTTTGTCTAATCGAACTTTATTTTCTATAGTCCTTCGACAAATTCAAGACTGAGTTGCATCGCTATGAGGCCGAGTTGCGTAGATCCTCGAACAAAGAGAAATACCTCAGGCTTCTTTGTGACAAGAAGGAAAAGGAATTGATATATCTTTGGTCGGAATTTACCCGAGCTCGTGAGTACGAAGACGAGCTAGAGAAGTAGGTAACCTTAGTTCTGAAAAAATATGGACTCCATCTCCCGTCTTCGGAGGCTAACACTTCGATCTCTTAGTTGCTGGAACACCTTCGATGTGAAGTCAACCAAGTCAATTCTGAGTGCAATGAATGGAAGGCACAGATGGATGTCCTCACTGCGGCCAAAAATGATGCATTGGCAAAAGTATCCGCCCTTGAGATTCAGCTCCGAAAAGCTCAAAAGATCAATTCAGTTCAGGCCGGTAGGATAGTCGAGCTCGAGGCTGGACTCAAGAAGGACAAGGCCTAAGTCAAGGAAGCCCGGGCCGAAGCCAAAGAAATATAAGCCACAGCCGACAAGATGATAGCCATCTATTTGAAAGATGCTACTGATGCTCAGATGGATTTGTACGGGGCCTCCGACTGGGAGAAAAGGATAAATGACTATGTCCGATACCGATCCCGGAGGGAAGCCCTCGAGGAGATACATGCTTAGGGATTCGATATATACCAGGAGATAGAGCAGGCTAAGGTAGACGAGGCTGATGTCAAGTTCTTCCTTTCATCGGATGATGAAACTGATGTAGAGGATGAGGAGGAGGAGGCTGACGAGGAGGCTTCGGGGAAGAGGATGGTCCAGAGAGGGTTGATGAAGACAAATTCCCTGAGGGAGAAAAGAATCCTGAAGGTCCGATTGTCGAAGGTCAAGCTTCTGAGGTAGTAGTCTCATTGGGTGCTGCCTCCGAGCAGGCGACCCTGTCAATAGATTAGGCATCCTTTAATTCCTTTGTAAGGGCTCCATGTTCGGCCCTTGGGCTTTAAAACATCGGCCCTTGGGTTTTTTTAAGTTGGCCCTTAGGATCTTTTAAATTGGCCCTTAGGCTCTTACATATCGGCCCTTAGGCTCTTACAAATCGGCCCTTAGGCTCTTTTTAGATAGGGTCAATTCGACCTCTAAAATGGCTACAACTTTCTCCCTTTCTGGCTAAAGACTTGTAACATTTTTGTTATGCCTTGGCAAGTTTTTATATTCGTCTGAATTTTCGATGGTTCGATTGATTGGAACCTCGATTGTAAGTCGGTATGCGACGATAATTGAGTACGTCGTGAGTTTCTCTCGAAGGCTAATTCTTTTGAAGCCTTCACATTGTTCGGAGCTGATATTATCGAAGCCCCTTTGCTTTTGCCGAGGGTAGCCTGATTTAACCAGTTTTTTAAAGTATTTGAAGGCCTTTAGTTTTATGGTGGAAATCGGACGTCTGCGAGCTACATTATTTCGGCCGTAGCCTTTTCATATGACAGTAGTCTTTTATATGGTCGTAACCTTTTAGTACCTGAGTGAGATGGCCTTGGCCTTTATACCGAGGGTATGCCCTTTTAAAGGTCTTATAAATTCGAGTATATGGCCTTGGCCTTAATATCAATGGGATGCCTCTTCTAAGGTCTTATAAGTTCGAGTACGCCTCATTGGGGTCTTATAAGTTCAAGTATGCCTCGTTGAGGTCTTATAAATTCGAGTTTGCCTCATTGAGGTCTTATAAGTTCGGGTTTTCCTCATTGAGGTCTTATAAGTTCGAGTTATTGATGACTCGATATGTCAACTGTTGAAGACAGTCCCCAAGTGTTCGGGTGTATTTGGCTCTTAAGCCGTTTAATGTGAAAACAACAGACTTCTTTGAGGCACAAAGTATCTTGATATAATAAGAATGATTCTTCGAATAATTGATACAAGCATACATGTTTTTGCGGTCGACGGCTCGACTATTCTATATGGGCACGGTTCATTTGACCGTTTGGCCCATTACAACATTCTCCTATCGAGGTTTTCCTTGGCATGACTTGTTTTCTTCAAAAATGTAACCTCCAAGGGTGATTCCCCCTAGTATTCAAGGTTGATTGAAAAAGAAGCCTTGAATACTTGTTGAATTTTCCTTAGGCAGCATATAGATGTTGCCTCGTTAAAAACCTTGCCGGTAAAACCCATTTGGGATAAAACCCGATCTAAGGGAAAAAGAGTGAAACGCATGCTTTAAAACCCAAGGTCTTAGAGTTAAAAGGTGCTTCGATATCTCCAATCGAACACCTATAAGGAGTTAGTATAAAATATAAATTAAAAAGGGAATAAGTCATACCTCAGCAATAATAACATTTGAGCAACGATATGTTCCAATTGTTTGGTAGTTACTCGCCTTCCATGGTGTCGAGTTTATAGGATCATTTGCCCACGACTCCGACGACACGGTATGGTCATTCCCAGTTAGGGCCTAGCTTCCTTTCATTTAGGTTTTGAGTGTTGAGGGTGACTTTCCTTAGAACTAAGTCCCCGACTCTGAAGTAGCGGAGGTTCGTTCTTCTATTATAGTACCTTTCGATCCTTTGTTTTTGAACGGCCATTCAAACTAATGCGGCCTCGCGTTTTTCATCTAGTAGCTTAAGGGAGATGTTCATGGACTTGTTATTCGAGTTCTCAGTGGCGTGCTGAAATCTGACACTCGGCTCTCCGACCTCGACTGGTATCAATGCCTCGGACCCATATACCAATTAAAACGGGTTCTCCCATGTGCTCGACTTCAAAGTTGTTCGATATGCCCATAGTACCTCGGGCAATACTTCTCTCAATTTCCCCTTCGCATCATCTAACCTCTTCATCAAGTATTGGATGATAGTTTTGTTTATGGACTCGGCTTTACCATTTGTACTTGGGTGGTAAGGCGTTGATAGGATCCTTTTGATTTTATGATCCTCGAGGAATTTTTTCACCTTGATGCCGATGAACTGCTTCCCATTATCACATGTAATCTCGTAGGGAATCCCGAATCGACATATGATGTGGTCCCATATGAAGTCAATGACTTCTTTTTCTCTTATCTTCTTGAAGGCCTGCACTTTTACTCATTTTTAGATGTAGTCAGTCATAAATAAGATAAATCTAGCTTTACCTGGCGCCGTTGGTAGGAGGCCGACGATGTCCATCCCCCATTTCATGAATGGACACGGGGATAGGACCGAGTGTAGTTGTGCATCAGGTTGATGAATCAGCAGTGCAAATCTTTGGCATTTGTCACATTGTTTACCTTGAAAATGGTAATTACAATTATATTTGATTATGTGGTTCTAAAAATATGGAATTTATTTTAATGTCAGTTGTTAAGCAGTAGATTCTAAGTATGAATGAGATAGATGCGTTAGAAATGATAGGAAATCGAAAACAAGCAAACCAGACTGCCTCAGATCGGGGTTCCGAGCTGACCGTGGTGGACTCTCGGGGTCGAGGCTCGGAGCTAACGAAGTACGGTCGATGGAGTTATAACAGTTATGTGGGCCTCGAAGTAGTTTGTTTATGATCAATGATGAGCAATAAATGAAGAACAATAAATGAAACACAAAAGAATGCAAGTAAAAAGATTAACAGAGAGACAATATGGGGTGTTTGGGTTATAGAGCAGAGAATGTTTTTATTGCTTGTATTTAATGTCATGTGTGCCAAGAAAAATAACGGTCCCCTATATATAGGAGGGAAATTCCAAACATAGTACACTATAATTTATTACAAAGATTTGCGACTAATACAGTTATTTAATGTCTGAGTACAGACTTGTACTTTGTTGCAGACTTAGTTGCCACAGCCCTCGCGCCACTCGCTTACGTAAATTCCATACCTGCATTACCCCGAAGTCGGACATAAGGGACGCTTGAGGTCAGACCTCGAATCGCACTTCGAGCCTTACGCGGATGGTCTTTCCAATTTTAGTCGTACACAGATAGTCCCCGCGTTTCTTAAAGTGTAACGATAAGAAACGGTCTCGAATGCTTGTCTCCTCGATATTCCCATCATGATGTCATTTCATCAGAGCTTGAAATGATCGGCTTCAAAAGCTGCACAGGTGTCGCCGTCAGCATGATTACCCAAAACCCCATGACCAGCCAACGGTTTGACCTTTCCGCTCTTTGAGCGATGCCCACAAAATCTCTATAAATATCGTACTCGCATGCCATCCATACTTTTACAGCCATCATAAAATTTTCAGAGCTACCTTTCAACTTCCCGTTCATTCACTTCCCCCCGGTTCTTGTTTTTTTGTCTTTTTCCTCTGAAGCTTTGATACAGTTATGGCCAAAACATCTAAGACAGTTCCTCAAAAAGAAGGCGTCTCCTCTTTCGCTCGCCCGTCCAAGGACAAAATTAAAAATCCACCTATCATTGAGCAATGCATCCCTGGCGATTTCGAAATAGTTTTTGACCTTACCATTGATAAACCTCCTAACACACCCGGCCGGCGTGAGCCCATGTCTAGGTATATCAGCGTCGTGTCTGAAGTGGAGAGGGTAAGGAAAGATTGTTGCTGGGGAGAGGCAGTTCAAGTCAAGATCCCCAATGTTGAGGAGAGCATAACAACTTACAAAGCGGGCTTCCTTAGCGTATACACGTACCCCTTCACCCTCGGCCCTGTTGAATCCTCGTCCCCACAGGTAGACCTGATGATTCTCGATTTTTTCCACTGATACCGGGTGACACCCGAACAAATTTACCCTTCATTATGGAGGATAGTGTATATGCTTCGATTATTTTCCAATCGGATTGCGGGGATGACTTTTACCCTCGATCATTTAAGAAGATTGTACAACCCCCGTCTCTTCCGAGGAGGCTTAATCAAACTTCAGCATCGCTCTGCAAATACGTTCTTCGCAGCACTAATGAAGATAAAGACCGGGGGTGGATGAGCAGGTTTGTTAGAGTGAGAACCTCTGATATCATCCTCGCTGATACGATGTCGTTCCCGGAAGAGTGGAACATGGCACGTAAGTATCACTTCATTGGATATTTCCTATTGCCCCTACTTCTCTTTCTGGATCGACCTCTTTTGATCATGCAACTAGTGCTTGGTACCCCGGTTCGGTTCAGAATCTGCTGGGGTGGATTATACAAATGGATTCCACATTTCCATATAATGAGCGATCTTGGCGCGATTTAGCCAAGACAAGGTGGCAGGCTAAGAACCATGGTAAGTTCTCTCCCGTCAAATATGACATGATCTCTCTTCGTGGCCGAAGGTTTGATATATCATTCATATGCAGGTATTGGTGATACTGTGTCGATGAGGCTGCCCCCTCCTGGTGAAGAGGTAACTTCAAAACCTCACGGGGGAAAGAAAAGGAGAAAAGAGGCGTCGGCGGAATCTCCTAAGACAAAGAAATCCAAGACCTGCAAGTCTAAAACCAAAACCACGATCTCGACTTCGGCTGCTGCTGCGAGCCTTCGTGCCGCAGACGAAGATGAAGATGAGGACGATCGCGCTTTGGCATAGAGGGAAAGGCAGAATGTGGACGTTCCGAAGGCCGCTGATCATAGGGCCGCCGAATCTGAGATGGTCGATGTAGACCATCCTTGCGTGGAGGGGACCTTCGACGAAGGCTCGGGTGCAGTCCCCGGGCCATTCACAGGACATGGTACAGTCCATTTTGACGAGTTCAAAGGGCTTGGCATCGGTGTTGTGGGTAACTCTAATTTGGGCCCTTCCTTTTCCCCCGGGGAGATAAGGGACGCCCGGGGCAGGAGCGCCAGCGACGTAGACATCTCTCGAGGGAAGACAACACATTCAAGGACATGTTTGGTGGTGTCGATGAGGGGACCGATCTCAACGCCCTCATCACCTACGAGGAGGCTGAGAGACATCTGAAGTAGGTGACTTTCCCAATACACTGTCCGTTGTTCCGAATTCTCATTCCTGCTCGCATAACAATCTTCCTTTGTATTGTTGGCCAAGAAGATGTATGGCCAAGCTTTCTCCAAGCTGAACGACGAGATTACTTGCCGCGAAGGGGAGCTCGAGAAGCTTACCTTGGAGCTAAAAGATCTTAGGACTTCCTTTGCCCGAAAGGAAGAAGAGTTACATGCGCTTAGGGGGAGTTTGGAGAGAGCCCATCAGGAACGGGCCAGCTTCAACGAGCAGGTAACGTGGCATCTGCGGGTTCGTTTCCGTGCTTCCATGAGTTCGACTTTACTAACTTGATTTGTTTTTGCAGATAGAGCAAAATGATGCTCTGGTGGAGTAGCTTCGGGAAGAGGCTGCAGCCAAGGATAGAGGGACCCTTGAGCTGAACAGATTGAGGTCGTAGTCTCGGACAAAGACTTCTTGCGAGGAGATTTGGCCTCAACCTAGGGCCTTCTCCGGAATACCCAAGAGGAGGTAGCTTTACTACCTGCGGCCAAGTCTGAGGCCTACGAGCACGTATCTTCATATAAAAAAGATGATGTTGTCGGCAGTAATCGGACTAGAGAGATATCTGAAAAGGCCGAGCAGAAGCTGACTCAGGCCATTGAACATGCTCGTTCTCAAGCCATGAGGCAAGCACTCGAAGAGGCGATCGCCAAGGGTGCCTGTTGATATCCAATTTTTCCTCAAATTATTTTTAATTTTGCATATATACCTTCAAAATCAGGTTTTCAATACAATTGGTATTTTTCTATAATTTTCCCATATTTTTATTAATTTATCAGTGCTTTTATTTCTAATAATTAATTATAAATTGTATTACAAATTATTTCAAAAATACTTCTTGACTTAATATATTATTTTGGTCCTATTAAGATCAAATTATTTCATAATTAGCCAAATTGGCACTCTTTGGCTATAATTGCAATAACTTTGCAATTATAGCCTAATCATATGTATTATGCTATTTTTACCCAGTAATTAGTCATTTATATTATTTAAATACTAATTAATCATTTTAATGTAATTTATTAAGCATCAATTTCATTTTTACAATTATCAGCTATTTTATAAATTATTTTAGATAAAATTAATTGGGTATTTAATAACTAACCATTTTTATTTAAATCCTAGCCTAATTAAACCCAGACCGCTAACCCAATTAAATCAACCCAATAACCAAGCCCAAACCTAAATCCTACCTGGCCCAAGCACCCGTTTAATATGAACCGTTGATTATTTTCAATCAACGGTCCAGATCCCCTTTTACCAAATTAAGACCTAAAGACTATCCCCCCCCCA
>ML280319.1:13493-39256 GCA_005239495.1 Nicotiana undulata
CCCCCCGTATCTCATTTCCCTGTCTCATTTTCACTCAGCCATCCCTCTAAACTCTCTCATGTCTCTCTCTAAGACGTTCCGCCTGCTGAGCCCGTGACCTCCCTTCTCCGGCCGTCTCCTTACCGGAATCTATGGTGGTCTCATCACCTACCAGCCTTATGGCTCCCCCCTTGAACGTGTGTCACCACATTGACACTCTCAAGTGAACCAGAGGTAGTTCAACTCATCTCTTTGATCTCATGCCATTTTTCCGGCCATCTATGGCCGTTCGAGTAAGATCTACCACTTTCAAGCTAAAATCGGTAATATTTTGGGGGTTTTCATATCCTCTCTGGGTTCTCTTTGAAACCCTAACTTGGAACCCTCCGATCTCTTTAGATCTGTAAATCCGTGTATATCATGAGGTTTTTACATGTTTTCTTCAAAAAATCTTCCTGTTTCTAAACGATTCTTCACTTTTTCTAAACTAGGGTTTCAAAACCTTTTACGAAACAGTTTCATTCTAATCTCTCAGCATTATCTTACGATTCTATCATGTTTAAACATCATCTGAGCTTTTCCTTTTGTTCGATCCATTTTTGTTAAAAAAACCCTAATTTTTCTGGGTTCAATATGTTACCTGTTCTAAGCATGGCTACTGATTTCGTGTATAATCTAGGTGCTCTTGTGATTTCTTACTCTAATTGCTATTAGGGTTCTGATTATGCCTAAACCATGATTTGCCTACTGGTTCTTTCAACTATCTGCTATTTTCTGATGTGAAATCCTTATTTTATGATTAGGGTTTCTGATTTTGTTTGATATGTGTTATTCCAGTATCATTTTCCTTTATTGATTTTTACACCATACTCTTACTGATTTTTTGAATATTTCCCTCAAAACTGGGATGGTTTCCTTTGAATAATACTGCTTTACTGATTTGGGGGTCTTCCTTACTTGTGTGATATTTTCCTTAATTAGTAATGATTCCCTGTGACTAGAACCTCATTCGATGACTCTCTTACTGACTTCCATAATTAAACTTGTCCTGCCTTATTTTATGTGAATAAACCTGCTGTCAAATTATTATTTTTTATACACTTACCTTACTTGGTCTTCTGTATTTAGTCCTATTTGCATGACATATACTTTTACTACTCATTATAGGGTAAAATCAGTTCTTCAATTGATTTTATTTCCTTATTTATCACTGATGTATCCATTTGAAGTATGACTCCCTAATTAAAGGGAGTACTTGCATTGATTGGATTCTAATTGTAATTTACTTCTATAATTGGAGTGAACTATTATTTATTACCATATTCTCTGTCTGCTTTCAAAACTATATATACTCTATTCTTTCATTAGCATAAGAAAAAATGAACAAGCATTGTTCTAAAAACCCTCTCTCACACACATACATACTCTTCTTGCTCTTCTTTTTGGTTATTTGCTACTTTCAGTCGGCTGCATGCCAAGATTGAATATTATACTCTATTTCTATTCACTCTGTGCTATTTCTCCTTTGACTGGTATGTTCTCAATTTAGCTTAAAGCCTCAAAACAACATGCTTCTTTTGGTACTGCAATTCATCTTATTTCTACTATTTTTATTTGTGGTTCTATTGTTTAACCTGTAACTAGCATGTCTACTTTATTACATTGCTAGTATGATTCTCAAACTGTACCCTTTCCCTTAAACTCAGCATTGTTACCCCCTTAGTACCCTCCCCCCCNTACCCTTTCCCTTAAACTCAACATTGTTACCCCCTTAGTACCCTCCGCCCCTCCCCCCCAATATGATTCTGTTAAGTTCCTGGCATGAACATCTTTGTGTCAAAAATGACTTATGTGTTAAGTGTTGGGTAAGCCTACTAGGATTTCTCTGACTGTAACTTGTGTGCAAATTCGCCTATGTGTACCTATTCCTATGTGTGTCTTATTTGTCCCCAACTCCCTTCTTCCCTGTTTGTGATTTTTGAAATGATTATGTTCTTGCTCTATGTTTGGTTCTGAGTTGTTAATCTGATTGTCCTGTTCCCTTTCCCTTTCAAACTGTTTCTCTTTTAAATAAAGTCTGCTGTTGTTTTTTTTAACACTTATTTCAAACAAGTTGTTTTCAGTAACTGTTTTCAACTCAACTTTCTTCAAAACTATGTCAAGCACTCTCACTATACTCTTAGAATTCTAGGTTCTGCCCCTCTAATGTGTGACTGCTTTGGGATCCCTATGAGATCCCTCTGAACTCTGATGCATTAGAGCTGGCACTTCCATACTACACTTACTTAGTATGGTTATGAAAATCTGGTGTGGGCACTGCCCGGTATCCCTTGATATCCTTAGGGAACTCTGACACACCTGGATTATGTGAAAGGATGTGAACACCAATGGCATTGAGAAATTCTGGTGACTTTGGGCCTATCAGTAATCTCTCTATAGTGTAACTTCTTCTTTTTTTCCTTCATTTATGTAATTTATGCAAATGGTCCGTAATAATTATTATAAACAACTCTTGGGGATGGATAGTGAAAAAGGAAAGGGATAATTATGCATGTTATAGATGTTAAAGGGTAGAAACCATGCTATTAGGCTTTATTCCCTATCTGCGCAATAGGAATCATGTTTAGGACTCATAAGTTAAAAATCATGCATTAGAGATCATGTTTCCTAGGCTTTATACTTACTATTTCAGTATGTTCTTTATTGTCATCTCACTTAGAAAATCCTATGCTAGAATAAATGTGCTAATAACTAGTATCTCCTATAATCATGCTTCCTGCCATACACGCTTTGAAATCCTGTTTTAGGATAAACAATACTAATAAACATGTAATTTTCACATCTTCTGAAATCTTGTTTAAACGCTGCAATATTTGTGAAATCAAAGATGCTGCTTAGGTTCTTCATATACATCATTCTGCATCTCTGTGCATTAGATATCATGTCCTTAGGATTGCACTCTTACTCGCTTAAATACACCTAGTTTAACTACTGATGCATGGAAAAGAATAAAACAACTTCACTCGGTTTTTGCAATCAACTGGTAATAGCCTTGTGTTATGAACGTCTAGAACATCATGCTTAGGTAATCTAATTTCAAATTTTTTTTCCCTAAGTAATTCTGGTAACTGGTATACACTGTCTCACACCTAGGCGAGCCATTGGTGATTAACTTGCTTAGAAACTGGAAATCTGCCTCTTTGAATGTGCTGCTTAATCCTCAACAGGTTTTAAAATCAGTAGGCAAACTGATTAGGGCCTCTCTGTGTTATCAAAACAAATCTGCATTCTGAACTCACCTAGGATTCTGAATTTGAATACTGTCCTTAACTGTGTTTGAGTCGTGCTATCTAGTTGCATTACTTTTGGAGGTAATCTTGAGCCTTTTATCTGCTCTTCTATGTTCCCACTAATTGCAGTCTTATATGTTTTTGTCTGTCGCCTTAGCATTTTCCCTTTAAAACTGAGGGTCTTCCTAGAACCTCCCTTATAGGTAGAAGTCCTAAACTCTTCCAGGACTATTAGGAAGGGACGGGTAACAGCACGCAATAGAGGTCGCTGACCAACACTAGCTTTAATAACCTTTACGGGGTGGGAAGGGTAGATATGGACATGATGACCGGTGCGCTAATACCACGTGTAGCCCCTCTTTGAGGAGTGATATATCGGGTATTATACTGATGTGATCCATATGATAAACAACCTAGGACTTCCCCTACCTTTGTATACATGTTTTATACATAACTCTTTCAAAAACCTTCTTTAGATATTAAATATTTTTCAACTTTAGTAACACATGTGTGCTTAGATTGCAAATCTTTCAGAACCCTTTACTTGTTTTAAACATTAATTGCCTACTTGCTACTTGCTCAAATTCACAAAGTTGTTTTGCCGGGAACCACATTTGTGGATTCTGAGGGGTGCCTAACACCTTCCCCTTGGAATAATTTCAAGCCCTTACCCTATCACTGGTTATCTAGTTTTGTTTGTAAATAACCCTGAATAGGTGCCCTAACGCACCTTAACTCGTTAGGTGGAAACTCTTCAAATCCTGCATACCTCTTTCCCAAAAGGAAATGAGTTGTCCCAAATAATGTCAAAAACTCTTGACCGATCCGAAAGGAGTTGGAAAAAGGGGGGCGCGACAATGCCGATCTCTATGTTGAGGCCGAGGAGGCCAGAGTTTTGGAAGAAGAGACGGCACTTACATCCTCATCGGATAGGGGCTCCGATAGTGACTCCGTCAGCAGCTCGGCCGGCCGAGGAATAGACCCGCTTTATTGTTTTTGCTTTCTTTTTTCCTTTCGCGCATCAGCTCCTCATTGTAAATTTACAACTTTGTAAATAGATGTTTTGCAAATATAAGGGTTTTGGCTTTGTCTTTTAACCTTCTTTTTTTTGCGAAGATATTCTCTTCGGATTTTGACGTCGGCCTCTCGGAGCCCGTTGTCAAGATAGCAGAATCCTCGAGATCAGGTACTGTCTCGGGCTAAATCAGCGTAGGTGGTTCCTCGGAGCCTATGATTACGGTAACGGAGATCCCTGAGATAGGGTACCATTTCGAGGCTAGATTCATAGGGAAGCCTCGAGTCCTGTGATAGTGTCATTCGTAAGTATGATTCATGAAATGACCGAGGTAGCTCTGCCGGCGTATTTCTCAAGAAAGGGGTGTAAATGAGTTGGTTTGAATTTATTGGCCTTTAGAGCAGGTGAAAAGTCGTTGCTTGCATGATATATACTTTTACTACTCATTATAGGGTGAAATCAGTTCTTCAATTGATTTGCTTTCCTTATTTATCACTTATGTATCCGTTTGAACTATGACTCCCTAATTAAAGGAAGTATTTCCATTGATTGGATTCTAATTGTAATTTACTTCTGTAATTGGAGTGAACTGTTATTTGTTACCATATTCTTTGCCTTCTTTCAAAACTATATATACTCCATTCTTCCATTAGCATAGGAAAAAACAAACAAGCACTAATCTAAAAAACCTCTCTCACACACACACATACTCTTCTTGCTCTTCTTTCTGGTTATTCGCTACTTTCACTCGGCTGCAAGCCAAGACTGATTATTATACTCTATTGCTCTTCACTCTGTGTTATTTCTCCTTTATTTGGTATGTTCTCAATTTAGCTTAAAGCCACAAAACAACATGCTTCTTTTGGTACTGCAATTCATCTTATTTCTACTATGTTTTATTTGTGGTTCTATTGTTTACCCTGTAACTAGCATGTCTACTTTATTACTTTGCTAGTATGATTCTCAAACTGTACCCTTTCCTTTAAACTCAGCATTGTTACCCCCTTAGTATCCTCCCCCCTCCCCCCCAAACATGATTCTGTTAAGTTCCTGGCATGAACATCTTTGTGTCAAAAATGACTTATGTGTTAAGTGCTGGGTAAGCCTGTTAGGATTTCTCTGACTGTAACTTGTGTGCAAATCTGCCTATGCGTACCTATTCCTATGTGTGTCTTATTTGTCCCCAACTCCCTTCTTCCCTGTTTGTGATTGTTGAAATGATTCTTTTCTTGCTCTATGTTTGGCTCTGAGTTGTTAATCTGATTGTCCTGTTCCCTTTCCCTTTAAAACTGTTTCTCTTTTAAATAACATCTGCTGTTGTTTTTTTTAACACTTATTTCAAACAAGTTGTTTTCAGTAACTGTTTTCAACTCAACTTTCTTCAAAACTATGTCAAGCACTCTCACTATAGTCTTAGAAATCTAGGTTCTGCCCCTCTAATGTGTGACTGCTTTCGGATCCCTATGAGATCCCTTTGAACTCTGATGTATTAGAGGTGGCACTTCCACAGTGTACGTACTCAGTATGGTTATGAAAATGTGGGTGTGAGCACTGCCCAGGATCCCTTGAGATCCTTAAGGAACTCTGACACACCTGGATTATGTGAAAGGCTGTGAACACCAATGACATTGAGAAATTCTGGAAACTTTGGGCCTATCAGTAGGCTCTTTATAGTGTACTTCTTCTTTTCTCCCTTCATTTATGTAATTTATACAAATGGTCTGTAATAATTATTGTAAATAACTCTTGGAGATGGATAGTGAAAAGGGAAAGGGGTAACTATGCATAATATAGCTGTTAAAGGGTCGAAACCATGCTATTACGCTTTATTCCTTATCTGCGCAATAGGAATCATGTTTAGGACTCATACATTAAAAATCATGCATTAGAGATCATGTTTCCTAGGCTTTATACTTACTGTTTCAGCGTGTTCTTTACTGTCATCTCACTTAGAAATTCCTGTGCTAATAACTAGTATCTCCTATAATCATACTTCCTGCCATGCACTCTTTGAAATCTTGTTATAAGATAAACAATACTAATAAAAATTCATTTTCACATCTTCTAAAATCATGTTTAAACGCTGCAATATTTGTGCATTCAGAGATCTTGCTTAGGTTCTTCATATACATCATTCTGCATCTCTGTGCATTAGATACCATGTCCTTAGAATTGCACTCTTACTCGCTTAAATACACCTAGTTTAACTACTGATGCATGGAAAAGAATAAAACCATCTTCACTCGGTTTTTGCAATCAACTGGTAATAGCCTTGTGTTATGAACGTCTATAACATCATGCTTAGGTAATCTAATTTCAAATTTTTTTCCCTAAGTAATTCTGGTAACTGGTATACACTATCTCACACCTAGGCAAGCCTTAGGTGATTAACTTGCTTAAAAACTAGAAATCTGCCCCTTTGAATGTGCTGCTTAATCCTCAACAGGTTTTAAAATTAGTAGGCAAACTGATTAGGGCCTCTCTGTGTTAAGAAAAAAAATTTGCATTCTGAACTCACCTAGACGCCATGTCTTAGGATTCTGAATTTGAATACTGTCCTTAACTGTGTTTGAGTCATGTTGTCTATTTGCATTACTTGTGGAGGTAAACTTGAGCCTTTTCTCTGCTTTTCTGTGTTCCCACTAATTGCAGTCCTATATGTTTTTGTTTGTCGCCTTAGTATTTTCCCTTTAAACCAGAGGGTCTGCCTAGAACATCCCTAATAGGTAGAAGTCCTAAATTCCTCCAGGACTTTAGGAAGGGATGGGTAACAGCACGCAATAGAGGTCGCTGACCAACACTCGCTTTAATATCCTTTACGGGATAGGAAGGGTAGATATGGACATGATGACTGGTGCGCTAATACCACGTGTAGACCCTCTTTGAGAAGTGATATACCGGGTATTGTACTGATGTGATTCATATGACAAACAACCTAGGACTTCCCTACCTTTGTATACATGTTTTATACATAACTCTTTCAAAAACCTTATTTAGATATTAAATATTTTTCAACTTGAGTAACACATGTGTGCTTAGATTGCGAATCTTTCAAAACCCTTTACTTGTTTTAAACATTAATTGCCTACTTTCTACTTGCTCAAATTTACAAATTTGTTTGGCCGGGAACCACAATTGTGGATTCTGAGGGGTTCCTAACACCTTCCCCTTGGAATAATTTCAAGCCCTTACCCTATCACTGGTTATCTAGTTTTGTTTGTAAATAACCCTGAATAGGTGCCCTAACGCACCTTAACTCGTTAGGTGGAAACTCTTCAAATCCTGCATACCTCTTTCCCAAAAGGAAATGAGTTGTCCCAAATAATGTCAAAAACTCTTGACCGATCCGAACGGAGTTGGAAAAAGGGGGGCGCGACAGTGCCGATCTCTATGTTGAGGCCGAGGAGTCCAGAGATTTGGAAGAAGAGACGGCACTTACATCCTCATCGGATAGGGGCTCCGATAGTGACTCCGTCAGCAGCTCGGCCGGCGACGAGGGCGAGGAATAGACCTGCTTTATTTTTTTTGCTTTCTTTTTTCCTTTCGCGCATCAGCTCCTCATTGTAAATTTACAACTTTGTAAATAGATGTTTTGCAAATATAAGGGTTTTTACTTTGTCTTTTAACCTTCTTTTTTTTTGCGAAGATATTCTCTTCGGATTTTGACGTCGGCCTCTCGGAGCCCTTTCTCAAGATAGCAGAATCCTCGAGATCAGGTACTGTCTCGGGCTAAATCAGCGTAGGTGGTTCCTCGGAGCCTATGATTACGGTAACGGAGATCCCTTAGATATGGTACCATTTCGAGGCTAGATTCATAGGGAAGCCTCGAGTCCTGTGATAGTGTCATTCGTAAGTATGATTCATTAAATGACCGAGGTAGCTCTGCCGGCGTATTTCTCAAGAAAGGGGTGTAAATGAGTTGGTTTGAATTTATTGGCCTTTAGAGCAGGTGAACAGTCGTTGCTTGCATGATATATACTTTTACTACTCATTATAGGGTGAAATCAAATCTTCAATTGATTTGCTTTCCTTATTTATCACTTATGTATCCGTTTGAACTATGACTCCCTAATTAAAGGAAGTATTTGCATTGATTGGATTCTAATTGTAATTTACTTCTATAATTGGAGTGAACTGTTATTTGTTACCATATTCTTTGCCTTCTTTCAAAACTATATATACTCTATTCTTTCATTAGCATAGGAAAAAACAAACAAGCACTGTTCTAAAAAACCTCCCTCACATACACACATACTCTTCTTGCTCTTCTTTCTGGTTATTCGCTACTTTCACTCGGCTGCAAGCCAAGACTGATTATTATACTCTATTGCTCTTCACTCTGTGTTATTTCTCCTTTAACTGGTATGTTCTCAATTTAACTTATAGCCACAAAACAACATGCTTCTTTTGGTACTGCAATTCATCTTATTTCTACTATGTTTAATTTGTGGTTCTATTGTTTACCCTGTAACTAGCATGTCTACTTTATTACTTTGCTAGTATGATTCTCAAACTGTACCCTTTCCCTTAAACTCAACATTGTTACCCCCTTAGTACCCTCCGCCCCTCCCCCCCAACATGATTCTGTTAAGTTCCTGGCATGAACATCTTTGTGTCAAAAATGACTTATGTGTTAAGTGCTGGGTAAGCCTGTTAGGATTTCTCTGACTGTAACTTGTGTGCAAATCTGCCTATGCGTACCTATTCCTATGTGTGTCTTATTTGTCCCCAACTTCCTTTTTCCCTGTTTGTGATTGTTGAAATAATTCTTTTCTTGCTCTATGTTTGGTTCTGAGTTGTTAATCTGATTGTCATGTTCCCTTTCCCTTTCAAACTGTTTCTCTTTTAAACAATATCTGCTGTTGTTTTTTTTAACATTTATTTCAAACAAGTTGTTTTCAGTAACTGTTTTCAACTCAACTTTCTTCAAAACTATGTCAAGCACTCTCACTTTAGTCTTAGAAATCTAGGTTCTGCCCCTCTAATGTGTGACTGCTTTCGGATCCCTATGAGATCCCTTTGAACTCTGATGCATTAGAGGTGGCACTTCCACAGTGTACGTACTCAGTATGGTTATGAAAATGTGGGTGTGAGCACTGCCCGGGATCCCTTGAGATCCTTAAGGAACTCTGACACACCTGGATTATGTGAAAGGCTGTGAACACCAATGACATTGAGAAATTCTGGAGACTTTGGGTCTATCAATAGGCTCTTTATAGTGTACTTCTTCTTTTCTCCCTTCATTTATGTAATTTATGCAAATGGTCTGTAATAATTATTGTAAATAACTCTTGGAGATAGATAGTGAAAAGGGAAAGGGGTAACTATGCATAATATAGCTGTTAAAGGGTCGAAACCATGCTATTAGGCTTTATTCCTTATCTGCGCAATAGGAATCATGTTTAGGACTCATACATTAAAAATCATGCATTAGAGATCATGTTTCCTAGGCTTTATACTTACTGTTTCAGCATGTTCTTTACTGTCATATCACTTAGAAATTCCTGTGCTAATAACTAGTATCTCCTATAATCATACTTCCTGCCATGCACTCTTCGAAATCCTGTTTTAGGATAAACAATACTAATAAACATGTCATTTTCACATCTTCTAAAATCATGTTTAAACGCTGCAATATTTGTGCATTCAGGGATCTTGCTTAGGTTCTTCATATACATCGTTCTGCATCTCTGTGCATTAGATATCATGTCCTTAGGATTGCACTCTTACTCGCTTAAATACACCTAGTTTAACTACTGATGCATGGAAAAGAATAAAACCAACTTCACTCGGTTTTTGCAATCAACTGGTAATAGCCTTGTGTTATGAACGTCTAGAACATCATGCTTAGGTAATCTAATTTCAAATAGTTTTTCCCTAAGTAATTCTGGTAACTCGTATACACTATCTCACACCTAGGCAAGCCTTAGGTGATTAACTTGCTTAAAAACTAGAAATCTGCCTCTTTGAATGTGCTGCTTAATCCTCAACAGGTTTTAAAATTAGTAGGCAAACTGATTAGGGCCTCTCTGTGTTATAAAAAAAATTTTGCATTCTGAACTCACCTAGACACCATGTCTTGGGATTCTGAATTTGAATACTGCCCTTAACTGTGTTTGAGTAGTGTTGTCTATTTGCATTACTTGTGGAGGTAAACTTGAGCCTTTTATCTGCTTTTCTGTGTTCCCACTAATTGCAGTCCCATATGTTTTTGTTTGTCGCCTTAGTATTTTCCCTTTAAACCTGAGGGTCTTCCTAGAACCTCCCTAATAGGTAGAAGTCCTAAACTCCTCCTGGACTATTAGGAAGGGATGGGTAACAGCACGCAATAGAGGTCGCTGACCAACACTCGCTTTAATAACCTTTACGGGATAGGAAGGGTAGATATGGACATGATGACTGGTGCGCTAATACCACATGTAGACCCCCTTTAAGGAGTGATATACCGGGTATTGTACTGATGTGATCCATATGACAAACAACCTAGGACTTCCCCTACCTTTGTATACATGTTTTATACATAACTCTTGCAAAAACCTTATTTAGATATTAAATATTTTTCAACTTGAGTAACACATGTGTGCTTAGATTGCGAATCTTTCAAAACCCTTTACTTGTTTTAAACATTAATTGCCTACTTTCTACTTGCTCAAATTCACAAATTTGTTTGGACGGGAACCACAATTGTGGATTCTGAGGGGTTCCTAACACCTTCCCCTTGGAATAATTCAAGCCCTTACCCTATCTCTGGTTATCTAGTCTTGTTTGTAAATAACCCTGAATAGGTGCCCTAACGCACCTTAACTCTTTAGGTGGAGACTCTTTAAATCCTTCATACCTATTTCCCAAAAGGAAACGAGTTGTCCCAAATAATGTCATAACCCCTTGACCGATCCGAAATGAGTTGGAAAAAGAGGGGCGCGACAGCATGGCGACTCTGCTGGGGACTTCTAGGCTTTTACCATTTCAAACTACTTTGTGAATTTGTACCTCTTCCCATTCCCCTTATGTGCAAATAATTTTTTATTTCCTTCAAGCATTTATTTTTCCTCGAAAGAAGAACTGACATGTTTTCTTGTTCCTTTTCTTTGTAATCACTTTTTAAATTATAACTGTTGTATTTACTGCTTTCATAACGTGCAAATACATGACTACATGCCTTTACTACTTATTTATTGCATAATCATGCTCAACACCATACTCCACTCGTGCCAAAACAAATCCTATAGCAACGCTTGATGAGTGGTTGCGCCCTTCCTATTTTATCACCCCTAAATTCGGAAAGGCTTATTTGCGGTAAAACTAGACGATCAGCGGTGCAATCGACGGTTCCGTGCCTTTCCACTTTGAGTTGTCCGCTCAAGGGTACCAGTCTAATACCCCATAGAAACCTTACTTTGTTATACTGTTGCATGTATCATGGTCAAACCTAGCTAGGTTAATGTGTTGTCCACACAACTGCCTTTAAGATAGCCTTGTCCAAAGTCCACCGGGTTTTTACAATCCTAACGGTTATCATCAACTTCTGTGCATTTATTTTGAGAACTAAATGCTTGTATGCTAATCATAAATGTTAAATAGTCGATTTTGGTGGGGTTAAGGGCCTAATCATGTTTACCTTGCAGAAATATGAGGCACGAAGTCCCTAGATTCGGCATGGTTACCAACATTCACCCAAAACTTCTGAACTGGTAGGAGGACCTTCATTCTAGTGATAAGACACTCGTCAAGAAATACTTGGGTAACCTACCGTCTCTCCTAGACATTCAACCCAACAACATGATGATAGAGGCTGCCACTTTATTCTGGGATAGAGAAAGGGTCGTCTTCCATTTTGGGGACATTGAAATGACACCATTGCTGGATGAAATAGGAGGACTGGCATGATTAGTTTGGGAAACTCCTAGGTTGTTAATGCCTGAAAATCGCACAGGCAAAGGTTTCTTGAAAATGATGGGTTTAAAGAAGAACGCAGAGTTAGGGAGTCTGAAGGAGTTGTACATCCCTTTCGAATATTTGTATGAGAGGTACGGTCATAGAAAGTCATACCGTACCTACCATGACGAATTCGCCATAACATCTTTGGGACACATTCACCGTAGGGTGTTCGTCTTCATTGTTTGCTTCCTGGGATTGATTGTGTTTCCAACAAAGAAATAAATGATCCACACTAGGCTAGCCATGGTGACCAAGACCCTGATGGAGGGAATTGGTGGGCAGACTTTCAGCATCGTTCCTATGATCATCTCAGACAGCTATCGAGCCTTACAACAATGTCTAAGAGAAGCTAAGCACTTCGAAGGCTGCAACCTATTACTCCAACTCTGGTTCCTAGAACATCTCCAAAAGGGCCAGTACCAACAAGAATTTCAGCGAAGGGAATGGAACGACCACATCGCTTTCAATCACCTAAAGCTAATGACATATATTCCTGACAGGTTTGCTCAGCCTGAGACTGCCAAAGAATGGGTGGAGTTCTTCGATAATCTGATTGAGGAGCAAGTACAGTGGATGTCCAAAGGGTTACCAACAGACGAATTCATTGTCCGGTCTAGGGATGCACCATTCTTGGTACTGATTGGTTTGAGAGGAACATATCCTTACGTACATCTCCAAGTTATGAGACAAGCGGGCAGAAAACAAATTATACCAAGGGTCGACAAGATGAGCCATTTCCAAGCCGACTTCCAGGATGATGATACTCATCACAAGTGCCAAGACCAACACATATGGCACTGTAAGATCATAATGGAAAAGGACACGATCGAACCAGACAGATATCATGCAGGATGTACACCTTTCTCCTCAGGGTGGTTAGAAGATAACTAGGATGGTCTAGGCAGGCCAGGGTTCATCCGAGGCCACATGATCATAGATGAAAAGGCTGAAGCTCAAGTCAAGTATAATCAATTGTGCAAGAGGATCTGTGAATGCGAGAACGAGCACCGTGAAATACACGAAACCAATAAGAGGTTGATCGAAGAATGGAAAGACATGGTCGTCCGTTCCAATAGAAAGCTAGATTACATGGAGCGAGGCATAGTTGAGCTGGAGGGTAAGATCATCAAGAGGGTTGAAGACTGTCAAAAGGCTGAGGGGGACGAAGGTGGATATCTGGCCAGAGCATATCTACTGCTAGGACTTCACGAGCTGGGGAGCCTGTTCGATGGAATCAAGGATGCCGAGCCTGGGGAAGGTTCTTTTGGGACAAAGTAGCCTAGGTTTCTCTTTTTTATTGCTTTTTATCAATGTAATAAGGCCAATGGCCGTTAGTGATTTTGTTTCTTGTTTATTATTTTAGTATCGTTTTGCATTCGTCTATTTTTCTTACATTAATGAAATGATGCATTCTGGCATTTAAGTTCTCCAAATCAGTTTGTCGCTAGGCCTACCTCGGGCACAACGGGGCTCCAAAATTGGACGCGTTTTATATTTTGCACTATGTGTTTAAATACATCAATACTTTTTCATGTTCTTCACCGACTTCGCTACCTTTTTGTTTTTGTTTTGTTTTCTTTCTTATTATTCCCATCCCCAAAGTTTGGTTCGTGCACTCTGGCATCATCATCCTACTACACAAGATCCAGGGGCCCTCCACCCTCTCCTCCTTCTAGTCCTCCCAAAGGAAAAAAGCAAAGGCAAGGGAAAAATGGAAGATTTTAGCAACACAACACCAATTGAACGGGTAAAGGCTGTTGACGGCCAGGGTATTCAAGTTCAGAACGAGGCTGTCACAGCTAGAACAAATTTTGGTGAAGCTCTAAGAGGAGCTTGAGCAAGTTCGGAATTTGGCAAATCTTTCCTTCACACTCAGTGTTCCCGATGTCAACCATCCCAACACCCAAAATCCTATACCTCCTCAAAACACCCCAAACAAATAGAATCATCCCACAACTCATCACCACACAACTCCACCAAAGAATCAAACTCTTCCAGCACAATACAATTCTTGCCACGCTCCAAGAAATACTCCACTACTCATCCCCAAGCCACAAAACTCCACAAATGACCACCTCTACACCCAGGCGCCAGGCCATCATAACAACCCCATATACGTGGAGACTCTGCGCACTCCACCCAAACCATTTCATACACACCTGAATCCAGTGAGAAGGCTTTGCTTATCAAGAATTTGGCTGAAGAACTTAAGAAGCTGACTAGCCGAGTTCAAGGCGTTGAAGGAAGCAAGGGAGTTGAAGGGCTGAATTACGAAGATCTCTGCATACAGCCCGATGTCAAACTGCTCGAGGGGTACAAACCTCCTAAGTTCGAAATGTTCGATGGTACAGGTGATCCGAGGGTCCATCTGAGGACCTACTGTGATAAGCTGGTTGGAGTAGGGAAAGATGAAAAGATTCGCATGAAGCTGTTCGTGAGGAGCTTAACAGGAGATGCTTTGTCTTGGTACATCAGCCAAGACCCTAGGAACTGGTCGAATTGGGTAAGCATGGCGTCCAACTTCATGGACCGGTTCAGGTTTAATATAGAGAAACCACTTATGTATATGTGTTCTACATTCAGAATCTAAAAACGAAGCCTACGAAAACCTTTCGCGAGTATGCTACTCGCTAGAAATCTGAAGCTGCTAAGGTCAGGCCCACCTTAGACAAAGAACAAATGAATAAGTTCTTTGTCCGAGCGCACGATCCTCTATACTATAAGCAGTTGATGGTGATCGAGAACCACAAATTCTCTGATATTATCAAACTAGGTAAGAGAATTGAGGAAATCAAAAGCGGTATGGTCACTAACTTTGAGGCCTTACAAGCTACAAATAAGGCTTTACAGTTTGGCGGTGTGTCCAAGAAGAGAGATGTGGGATCCATGATGGTTGCACAGAGAACCAAATCCCCACTAAAATATCAAACCTACCAAACACCTCCACTTACATATCAGCCAACACCTCCACAAACTTATCAAGTGGCCTCACCCTAATACCAAACACTACCACCAACATATCAGTCGTCCCCACGGCCTACCTATCAACCTACTTCACCCAGATATTCCCAGCCCGCTCATGTTTACCATACTTATAACTCTCAACCATCCCACTATCGATCACCCACTTCTCGCCAAAACTTCCCTAGACCTCGGCCTAACTTTGACCGCAGACCTCCTAAACAATATACTGCCATTGCTGAGCCTATCGACCAGTTGTATGAGAAATTGAAGGCTGCTGGATATGTCAACCACATCCCTTTCGTAACCCCTGAGAATTCTTCCCAGTGTGTTAATCCAAATAAATCTTGTGCATACCACTCCGGCATGAAAGGACACACAATCGATGAATGCCGCTCCATGAAGGATAAGATACAGTCCCTAATCGACAACAAGATCATTGTAGCAAAGGAATCCACCCCCAACCTCCGCAACAATCCACTCCCAGACCATAAGGGTGGAGGCATCCACATGATCGAAGTAGAAGGAGATTGGGACCTAGAGGGGTCGATTGGGTTGATATAGAAAGCGATGACCCAAAAAAGCCAGTGGTCACTCTCAATCTTATCATAGTCCAGATACAGCCATCTGGAGATGCTGAGATATCCTCATCAGTGCCTTTTGAGTTTGAAGCAGCACCACCCGCAAAGTCATATGTGCCATTTGAGGTCAAAGTTATGCCACCGGCCAAAGCACCCACACCATTTGATGTTGCAGTCATGCCACCTGCTAAGGCACATGTTCCTTTCGAAGAAAATATAGATGCACCAATCACAGTGGCGATACCAACAACGCCACCCTTCTACACTAATGATACCATAGGATTATGTAGTAGAGGCAAGCAGGAAAGGCAAGGACAAGATCGAAAAAGCTATTGTGGCACAGGGTATGACAAGGACCGACAGGGTCTATACACTAGAACATTTGGCAGAATCAAGCAAACAGGCTTCCATTAGGCCACCCATCATCGAGACAGGTCCCGATGACCTTTGGAGGAAGGTGCAGGCCAAAGAATACTCTGTCATTGACCAGTTGAACAAAACCCCAGCTCAGATATCTATTCTTTCATTGCTGAAAATTCAGAGGCACATAAAAATGCTTTGATGAAGGTGCTAAACGAAGCATATGTGCCAAACAATATAACCAGCGGGGAAATAGCCAATATGGTAGGCCAAGTGTTAGAGAGCCATAAGATCACCTTTCACGAGGACGAGCTGCCGCCCGAGGGATTGGGTCATAACAAAGCCCTACACATCACTGTGCAATGTGAAGACTACTTCATCACCAGGATACTGATCGATGGGGGATCCAGTCTCAATATATGCCTGTTGACAACGCTCAAGAAACTGGGAAAAGGGTTGTACGAGATAATAGAAAGGTTGATGAATGCGAAGACTTTCGACGGTTCGCAGAGGTCCACTATCGGCGAAATCAGCCTTTGCTTGCAAATGAGTCCTACATGGTTCGAAGTCGACTTTCACGTGATAGACATATCGGCATCCTACAACCTTCTACTAGGACGGTCGTAGATACATGCCGCTGGAGCCGTGGCATCGACGCTGCATCAGGCAGTAAAATTTGAATGGAACCATCAAGAAGTAGTCATCCACGGAGACAGAAGCAATCCTATTTACAGTCGCCAGACCATTCCAGTGGTGGAAGGTAGAAGGAAGTTTGGTGGAGAAACTTACCACCACATTGAACGGGCCAATGCCATAGACAAAGACAAATAGTGGGACAGCAAAATAGCAAGCATGATGAATTAGAGAGGGTATGAGCCAGGTAAAGGGCTCGGCAAGAACCTCCAAGGAATCTCCAAACCGATACAGCTCAAGCGTCATGGCACTACCTTCGGTCTAGGGTACAAATATACTTGGGAAAAGTTCAAGAACTGGTCGCCACCTTGGCGCGGTCCTTTTTACCCTTTGGAGCAGCCAATACCACATCTGGAGCAGACCTTTCAGCAGGCATATATTATATGGGGGTCAGAGGAAGAAGAAGCCCTTGCAGCGCTGAAAAACTTATTCTTGGAAGACGATGACATGCATTGTTGCGTCATTTTTTAGGAGGAGGGGGAGGAAGGCCCTTCCATCCAGGTCGTGAGCAGAGGAGCATCTCTCAATAATTTGACTATCAGAACAGCCAGAGCCCGATGAGCCTCGGGGTAGCAGGCTAAACAAGCATTATTCATTGTCTTTTATTAAATGATTTTCGTTTCCGCATTTTCATTTCTGCAATAAGAGCTTCAATGTTCAAAACATTTGTTCAATTTATCAAAAGCACTTTTATGTTTTTATGAATCAATATTTATTACTATCATTTTTCCTCTCATTACTTTATCTATATAGTGTTATTATTACTTGTCTTGATGAACCGATGACTGTGACATGCAATGAGACAACGCAACAAACGGACATTGATTCAGAAGAAAAAGATGATATACCTGATGAAATTGTCAAAGAAGTAGAGAATTTTGAGAACAGACCTAAGTCCAACCTGGACGAGACCGAAATTGTCAACCTGGAAGATTCAAAAAATGTCAAGGAAACTCGCATCAGCATTCATTTGTCGCTGTCAAAGAAGAAGGAATACACAGAATTTATGAACGACTATGAGGACATATTCGCATGGTCGTACGATGACATGACTGGTCTGAGTACATCCATTGTGGCTCACAAGCTGCCAACCAATCCAATGTGCCCTCCGGTAAAACAAAAGCTCAGGAAGTTCAAATCTGGCATGAGTTTGAAAATCAAGGAAGAAGTCACCAAGCAAATCAACACCAAGGTTCTCAGGGTAGTGGAGTATCCAACCTGGTTAGCCAACATCGTGCCAGTGCCAAAGAAAGATGGGAAGGTCAGAGTCTGTGTCGACTACTGGGCTCTCAACCAGGCCAGTCCGAAAGATGATTTCCCTTTTCCAAACATACACATCTTGATTGATAACTGCGCCAAGCATGAATTACAGTCATTCATGGATTGCTTCTCTAGTTCCCATCAGATCTGGATAGACGAGGAAGATGTTGAGAAAACGGCTTTCATTACGCCGTGGGGAGTATACTTCTATAACATGATGTCGTTCGGCCTGAAGAATGTCGGGGCCACCTATATGAGAGCTATGACCACTATCTTCCACGATATGATACACAAGGAGATCGAGGTACATGTGGACGATGTTATTATCAAGTCCAAGAAAGCTACCGACCACATAGAAGATCTGAGGAAGTTCTTCAATAGGTTGCAGAAATACAATATGAAACTAAACACCGCAAAATGTGCATTCGGGGTTCCTGCCGAAAAATTGCTTGGGTTCATCGTCAGCCGTCGAGGAATAGAACTGGATCCGTAAAAAGTAAAAGCCATCCAGGAGTTGCCACCACCTAAGAAAAAAAAAGATGTGATGAGTTTCCTAGGACGTCTCAACTACATCAGCCGATTCATAGCACAGTCAGTCCATAGTCATATGTGAGCCGATCTTCAAATTGCTGAAGAAGGATGTCGCAACTAAATGGACAGATGATTGTCAAAAGGCCTTCGACAGAATCAAAAGGTACTTGTCAACACCACCGGTCCTGGTACCACCCGAGCCAGGTAGACCTTTTCTACTCTATCTTGTAGTGTTAGACGGAGCGTTCGACTGCGCTCTGGGGCAGCACAACGAAATGGGAAGAAAAGAGCAGGCTATTTATTATCTGAGCAAGAAGTTCACTCCGTACGAGGCTCGGTATTCCCTATTGGAGCGTACATGTTGTGCTCTAACCTGGGTAGCACAAAATCTGAGGCATTACTTCTGTGCCTACACAACATACCTCATATCAAGGATGGACCCTTTGAAGTACATCTTTCAGAAGCCCCTGCCCACTAGCAAGCTCACCAAGTGGCAAATCCTGTTGAGTGAGTTCGCCATTGTCTATGTGACTCAGAAAGAAGTCAAGGGACAAGCATTGGCACACCATCTTGCTGAGAACCCTATATATGGAGAATACGAACCCCTGAAAACATATTTTCCCGATGAAAAAGTTTCATTCATAGGAGAAGACATTGTGAAATCATATGACAGTTGGAGAATGTTCTTCGATGGAGCGGTGAACTTCAAAGGAGTCGGCATTGGAGCTGTCCTGATATCGAAAACTGGTCAACATTATCCAGTATCTGCTAAACTCAGATTCCCCTGCACCAACAATATGGCAGAATATGAAGCCTGCATCCTGGGGCTAGACATGGCCATTGACATGAATGTTCAGGAGTTGCTAGTAATTGGTGATTCAGACCTGCTTACACACCAGGTTCAAGGAGAATGGGCTACTAAGAATTCCAAGATACTGTCGTATTCGCACCATGTGCAGGAATTTAGAAAGAGGGTTCACGAAGATGGAGTTTTGACACGTCCCCAGAATTCAGAACGAATTCGCCGATGCCTTGGCCACTGTGTCATCTATGATACAACATCCAGATAAGAATTTCATCGACCCTATTCTAGTGAAGATCCATAGCCAGCCGGCATACTGTGCCCATGTTGAAGAGGAGGCAGACGGAAAGTCGTGGTTTCATGATATCAAAGAGTATTTGTCAAAGGGAGAGTACCCAGAGCTTGCAAAACACATTCAGAAATGCACGTTCCGCAGATTGTCCAACAACTTCTTTCACAGTGGGGGAATTCTGTACAGGAGGACTCCCAAACTGGGACTATTGAGAAGTGTCGATGCAAAGGAAGCCTCCAGGATACTGGAAAAGATACATGCTAGGACCTGCGGCCCGCATATGAACAGCTTTGTTTTGGCTAAGAAGATACTCAGAGCCGGTTATTTATGGATGACCATGGAAACTAATTGCATCCAGTATGTCCGAAAATTCTACTGATGTCACACAGATGTGATAAAGGTTCCTCTAAACGATCTCAATGCAGCAAGCTCACCTTGGTCGTTCGCCGCCTGGGGGATAGACGTCATTTGACCGATCGAGCCTACCGCCTCCAATGGACACAAGTTCATCTTGGTGGAAATTGATTATTTCACTAAATGGGTTGAAGCAGCATCCTACAAAGAAGTGACTAAGAAAGTCGTGGCAGACTTTGTCCACAACCGTATTGTTTGTCGATTCGGAGTTCCAGAGTCAATCATCACCGAAAATGGTTCCAATCTCAACAGTGACCTGATGAAAGCTATGTGTGAGACCTTCAAAATCAAGCACAAGAATTCCACAGCCTGTAAACCTCAGATGAATGGAGTTGTAGAAGCCACCAACAAGAACATCAAGAGAAGATATCATTTGCTTTACTAGGATACCGCACCACAGTCCGCACATCAACCGGGGCAACCCCGTACATGCTGGTTTATGGTACAGAAGTCATTATTCCCGATGAGATAGATATTCCTTCCCTAAGAGTCATACAAGAAGCTGAGCTCAGCGATGCAGAGTGGGTAAAGAGTCGTTATGAGCAACTAGCCCTCAAGACGGGAAAAAGATGAATGCAGTATGTCACGGTCAACTTTACCAGAATAGAATGACTCGAGCTTTCATCAAAAGGGTCAGGCCAAGACAGTTCACACCGGGGCAGTTGGTGTTAAAGAAAATATTTCCACATCAAAAGGAAGCCAAAGGGAAATTCTCACCCAACTGGAAAGGTCCGTATATGGTTCACCGAGTATTGACAGGAGGAGCTCTTATACTTGCAAAAATGGACGGAGAAGTCTGGCCAAAGCCAATCAATTCAGATGCAATCAAACGCTACTATGTGTAACCCTTTACGCTTTTTTCAATGATGTAAATTGAACTACACCTGACCTGATTCCCGTTTAAGAGGGGATACGTAGGCAGCCCTATGGGTTCAATCACAATTCAATAAAAATTTCATTTTCCCCCGCAATTGGAAACTGTGGCAGAATTTTGAGGAGGACCCTCAAAATTCCGAAGCAAGTTCAGTCGATCGCCGCATGTGCAACAGTCAGAAGCGTCAACCCATAAAACTGGGGCAGAATTTTGAGGAGGACCCTCAAAATTCCATAGCAGGAGAGGTTGCAATGTCTCGAACCGTGTCACGATCGTAGGTCCATCTAGACTATTTTTAAAATATATGTTTATACTATATCTTGAAAAAACCCTTCTTTAGAAAATGCTACCCCAATGATACGAACATGATCATCAGATTAAGCAGAACGAGTCAGCAAAGCCAGCAGGGATACGAACCAACCTGCCCCGTTTACAGAACTCACGATTTTTCTTTGGATACAGGCACTAAGATTGCAAAAGCCCAAAACATATTGTCCGCCCAAGGGACAAACATTTTTCAAAGATACGATTCTCAAAGTCGTCACACTTGCCGACATTTATTATCAGCACAAACAAACAATGCTCCGTAGTCACAATGCTCCGTAGTCACAATGCTCACAACAATTACAATACCACGATCTACTATCAGCTAAGAAACTCTCATGTCATTTGTTATTTAATTTTTTGCATAAGGTTACCTTTCTGCATTCTATTTGAATAAAGATAACTTGCTGCCTTCCGAGACTAAGCTCTGTATCCATCTGCATATGCATAAAGCTACCTTTCTGCCTTCCATCTGCATAAGGCTACCTTTCTGCCTTCCGAGACTAAGCTCTGTCTCCATCTGCATAAGGCTACCTTTCTGCCTTCCGAGACTAAGCTCTGTATCCATCTGCATATGCATAAAGCTACCTTTCTGCCTTCCATCTGCATAAGGCTACCTTTCTGCCTTCCGAGACTAAGCTCTGTCTCCATCTGCATAAGGCTACCTTTCTGCCTTCCACTTGCACAAGGCTACCTTTTTGCCTTCCACTTGCATAAGGATACCTTTTTGCCTTTCGAGACTAAGCTATGTCTCCATCTACATGAGGTTAAGCTCTACCTCAATTTGCATAAGGCTACCTTTATGCCTTCCACTTGCATAAGGCTACCTTTCTGCCTTCTGAAACTAAGTTATGTCTCCATCTGCATGAGGTTAAGCTCTACCTACATCTGCATAAGGCTACCTTTCTGCCTTCCACTTGCATAAGGCTGCCTTTCTGCCTTCCGAGACTAAGCTCTGTCTCCATCTGCATGAGGTTAAGCTCTACCTCCATCTGCATAAGGCTAACTTTCTTCCTTTCACTTGCATAAGGCTACCTTTCTGCCTTCCACTTGCATAAGGCTGCCTTTCTGCCTTCCGAGACTAAGCTCTGTCTCCATCTGCATGAGGTTAAGCTCTACCTCCATCTGCATAAGGCTAACTTTCTTCCTTTCACTTGCATAAGGCTACCTTTTTGCCTTCCGAGACTAATTTTATGTCTTCATCTACATGAGGATAAGCTCTACCTCCATTTGCATAAGGCTACCTTACTGCCTTCCACTTGCATAAGGCTACCTTTCTGCCTTCCTACTTGCATGAGGTTAAGCTCTGCCTCCAATTTACCTTTCATTGAGACTAAGCGATGTCTCAAGCACTATTTATTTCTCTTTTATTTCGGGCTAAGCTCTGCCCTTCAACTCGCAAGAATAAGCTCTGTCTTTTCCGCATCATATTACTGCATTTCATGGGCTGAAATATCGCCAACCTGTCCAAAGGCGTTATCATTCGGAGGCACCATCTTCATGGCCCGAGAACACCATGTCATGGCCTGAGGATCTCTCTCAATCTTGCATATCATTATTCAAAGGCGTCATCGTTCGGAGGCCCCATCTTCATGGCCCGAGAACATCATCTCATGGCCCCCGAATCCTTTATCAAACAATTCAAGGCCCAGGACATCACGGTCTAAGGACGTCATCCTTAACCGTCTGAAGAGAACATTAATAGTCCGATGGGAACATGCATCATGTTTAAATTTACGCACAATATACGTTTGTATTGTCTTATTTGCAGGTAATCCGACAAGCAACGACTATCCTAGCAGGAGCAGTCCCGCTCCAGTTCTCCTAACCATTCCCCTAAATCGTTCACTCATCCAGCCCTATATGTTGCGTCTGTTTTTGTAAAAACTTTATCTGTATACTTCGCCGAATGACACATGAACTACGTACGACCTGATTCCTGTAAAACCAGGGATATGTAGGCAACTCAGAATCTAGGGTGCGGCCTAAATCTTTTCAAACTGTTTCGCTCGGTCTAAATTGGCCATCATATCTTTACCCGACAACTCTTTCATCCTTCCCGGGTAAAAGGGGCAGCTGTTGATACCCAACTGTTTCTCAAATTATTTTTAATTTTGCATATATACCTTCAAAATCAGGTTTTCAATACAATTGGCATTTTTCTTTAATTTTTCCATATTTTTATTAATTTATCCAGTGTTTTTATTTCTAATAATTAATTATAAATTGCATTACAAATGATTTCAAAAGTATTTCTTGACTTAATATATTATTTTGGTCCTAGTAAGATCAAATTATTTTACAATTAGCCAAATTGGCACTCTTTGGCTATAATTGCAATAACTTTGCAATTATAGCTTAATCATATGTTTTATGCTATTTTTACCTAGTAATTAGTCATTTATATTTTTTAAATACTAATTAATTATTTTAATGTAATTTATTAAGCATCAATTTAATTTTTACAATTATCAGCTATTTTATAAATTATTTTAGCTAATTTTAATTGGATATTTAATAACTAGCCATTTTTATTTAAATCCTAGCCTAATTAAACCCAGACCCCAAACCCAATTAAATCAACCCAATAACCAAGCCCAAACCTGAATCCTACCCGGCCCAAGCACCCGTTTAATCTGAACCATTGATTATTTTCAATCAACGGTCCAGATCCCCCTTTACCAAATTAAGACCTAAAGACTACCCCCCGTCTCTCATTTCCCTCTCTCATTTTCACTCAGCCGTCTCTCTAAACTCTCTCATCTCTCTCTCTAAGACGCTTCACCTACTAAGCCCATGACCTCCCTTCTCTGGCCGTCTCCTTACCGGAATCTATGGTGGTCTCACCACCTACCAGCCTTATGGATCCCCCCATGAACGTGTGTCACCACCTTGAGGCTCTCAAGTGAACTAGAGGCGGTTCAACTCATCTCTCCAATCTCATGCCATTTTTTCAGCCATCTATGGCCGTTCGAGTAAGATCTACCACTTTCCGGCTAAAACCGGTAATATTTTGGGGGTTTTCTTATCCTCCCTGGGTTCTCTTTGAAACCCTAACTCGGAACCCTCCGATATCTTTAGATATGTAATAGATCTGTGTATATCATGAGGTTTTTACATGTTTTCTTCAAAAAATATTCTTGTTTCTAAACGTTTCTTCACTTTTTTTTAAACTAGGGTTTCAAAACCTTTTACGAAACAGTTTCTTCCTAATCTCTCAGCATTATCTTACGATTTTATCATGTTTAAACATCATCTTACCTTTTCCTTTTTTCGATCCATTTTTGTTTAAAAACCCTAATTTTTTGGGTTCAATCTGTTACCTGTTCTAAGCATGGCTGATGATTTCGTGTATAGTCTAGGTGCTCTTGTGATTTCTTACTCTAATTGCTGTTAGGGTTCTGACTATGCCTAAACCATGATTTGCCTACTGGTTCTTTCAACTATCTGCTATTTTCTGATGTGAAACATTATTTTTATGATTAGGGTTTCTGATTTCGTTTGATATGTGTTATTCCAGTATCATTTTCCTTTATTGATTTTTACACCATACTCTTACTGATTTTTTGAATATTTCCCTGAAAACTGGGATAGTTTCCTTTGAATAATACTGTTTTGCTGATTTCCAGTGCTTCCTTACTTGTGTGATATTTTCCCTAATTAGTAATGATTCCATGTGACTAGAACCTCATTCGAGGACTCTCTTACTGACTTTCATAATTAAACTTGTCCTGCCTTATTTTATGTGAATAAACCTGCTGTAAAACTATTATTTTTTATACACTTTCCTTACTTGGTCTTCTGTATTTAGTCCTATTTGCATGATATATACTTTTACTACTCATTATAGGGTGAAATCAGTTCTTCAATTGATTTGCTTTCCTTATTTATCACTTATGTATCCGTTTGAACTATGACTCCCTAATTAAAGGAAGTACTTGCATTGATTGGATTCTAATTGTAATTTACTTCTATAATTGGAGTGAACTATTATTTGTTACCATATTCTCTACCTTCTTTCAAAACTATATATACTCTATTCTTTCATTAGCATAGGAAAAAACGAACAAGCACTGTTCTAAAAAACCTCTCTCACACACATATATACTCTTCTTGCTCTTCTTTCTGGTTATTCGCTACTTTCACTCGGCTGCAAGCCAAGACTGATTATTATACTCTATTTCTCTTCACTCTATGTTATTTCTCCTTTAACTGGTATGTTCTTAATTTAGCTTAAAGCCTCAAAACAACATACTTCTTTTGGTACTGCAATTCATCTTATTTCTACTATGTTTTATTTTTGGTTCTATTGTTTACCCTGTAACTAGCATGTCTACTTTATTACTTTGCTAGTATGATTATCAAACTGTACCCTTTCCCTTAAACTCAGCATTGTTACCCCCTTAGTACCCTCCCCCCCCCCTCATAATCCTTTTCTGTTTTTTGCTT
>ML280319.1:39339-91640 GCA_005239495.1 Nicotiana undulata
CCCCCCCCCCCCAATATGATTCTGTTAAGTTCCTGGCATGAACATCTTTGTGTCAAAAATGACTTATGTGTTAAGTGCTGGGTAAGCCTGTTAAGATTTCTCTTACTGTAACTTGTGTGCAAATCTTCCTATGTGTACCTATTCCTATGTGTGTTTTATTTGTCCCCAACTCCCTTCTTCCCTGTTTGTGATTGTTGAAATGATTTTGTTCTTGCTCTATGTTTGGTTCGTAGTTGTTAATCTGATTGTCCTGTTCCCTTTCCCTTTCAAACTGTTTCTCTTTTAAATAACATTTGCTGTTGTTTTTTTTTAACACTTATTTCAAAAATGTTGTTTTCAGTAACTGTTTTCAACTCAAATTTCTTCAAAACTATGTCAAGCACTCTCACTATACTCTTAGAAATCTAGGTTCTGCCCCTCTAATGTGTGACTGCTTTGGGATACCTATGAGATCCCTCTGAAATCTGATGCATTAGAGTTGGCACTTCCATACTACACTTACTTAGTATGGTTATGAAAATCTGGTGTGGGCACTGCCCAGTATCCCTTGAGATCCTTAGGGAACTCTGGCACACCTCGATTATGTGAAAGGCTGTGAACACCAATGGCATTGAGAATTTTTGGTGACTTTGGGACTATCAGTAATCTCTCTATAGTGTAACTTCTTCTTTTCTTCCTTCATTTATTTAATTTATGCAAATGGTCTATAATAATTATTATAAACAACTCTTGGGGATGGATAATGAAAAAGGAAAGGGATAATTATGCATGTTATAGCTGTTAAAGGGTAGAAACCATGTTATTAGGCTTTATTCCCTATCTGCGCAATAGGAATCATGTTTAGGACTCATAAGTTAAAAATCATGCATTAGAGATCATGTTTCCTAGGCTTTATACTTACTATTTCAGTATGTTCTTTACTGGCATCTCACTTAGAAAATCTTGTGCTACACTAAATGTGCTAATAACTAGTATCTCCTATAATCATGCTTCCTGCCATGCATGCTTAGAAATCCTGTTTTAGGATAAACAATACTAATAAACATGTCATTTTCACATCTTCTGAAATCTTGTTTAAACGCTGCAATATTTGTGAAATCAGAGATGCTGCTTAGGTTCTGCATATACATCATTCTGCATCTCTGTGCATTAGATATTATGTCCTTAAGATTTCACTCTTACTCGCTTAAATACACCTAGTTTAACTACTAATGCATGGAAAAGAATAAAAACAACTTCACTCGGTTTTTGCTATCAACTGGTAATGTGTTATGAACGTCTAGAATAGCATGCTTAGGTAATCTAATTTCAAAAAGTTTTTCCCTAAGTAATTCTGGTAACTGGTATACACTGTCTCACACCTAGGCAAGCCTTTGGTGATTAACTTGCTTAGAAACTGGAAATCTGCCTCTTTGAATGTGCTGCTTAATCCTCAACATGTTTTAAAATCAGTAGGCAAACGGATTAGGGCCTCTCTGTGTTATCAAAACAAATCTGCATTCTGAACTCACCTAGACACCATGTCTTAGGATTCTAAATTTGAATACTGTTCTTAACTGTGTTTGAGTCATGCTGTCTATTTGCATTACTTGTGGAGGTAAACTTGCGCCTTTTATCTGCTTTTCTATGTTCCCACTAATTGCAGTATTATATGTTTTTGTCTGTCGCCTTAGCATTTTCCCTTTAAAACTGAGGGTCTTCCTAGAACCTCCCTTATAGGTAGAAGTCCTAAACTCCTCCAGGACTATTAGGAAGGGACGGGTAACATCACGCAATAGAGGTCGCTGACCAACACTAGCTTTAATAACCTTTACGGGGTGGGAAGGGTAGATATGGACATGATGACCGGTGCACTAATACCACGTGTAGCCCCTCTTTGAGGAGTGATATACCGGGTATTGTACTGATGTGATCCATATGACAAACAACCTAGGACTTCCCCTACCTTTGTATACATGTTTTATACATAACTCTTTCAAAAACCTTCTTTAGATATTAAATATTTTTCAACTTTAGTAACACATGTGTGCTTAGATTGCAAATCTTTCAGAACCCTTTACTTGTTTTAAACATTAATTGCCTACTTGCTACTTGCTCAAATTCACAAAGTTGTTTTGCCGGGAACAACATTTGTAGATTCTGAGGGGTGCCTAACACCTTCCCCTTGGAATAATTTCAAGCCCTTACCCTATCTCTGGTTATCTAGTTTTGTATGTAAAAAACCCTGAATAGGTTCCCTAACGCACCTTAACTCGTTAGGTGGCAACTCTTCAAATCCTACATACCTCTTTCCCAAAAGGAAATGAGTTGTCCCAAATAATGTCAAAAACTCTTGATCGAGACCCGAAAGGAGTTGGAAAAAGGGGGGCGCAACAGTGCCGATCTCTATGCTGAGGCTGAGGAGGCCACAATTTTGGAAGAAGAGACGGCACTTACATCCTCATCGGATAGGGGCTCCGATAGTGACTCCGTCAGCAGCTCGGGCGGCGACGAGGGCGAGGAATAGACCCACCTTTATTGTTTTTGCTTTCTTTTTTCCTTTCGTGCATCAGGTCCTCATTGTAAATTTACAACTTTGTAAATAGATGTTTTGTAAATATAAGGGTTTTTGCTTTGTCTTTTAATTTTTTTTTTTATTTTTTTTTTTTGCGAAGATATTCTCTTCGGATTTTGACGTCGGCCTCTCGGAGCCCTTTTTCAAGATAACAGAATCCTCGAGATCAGGTACTGTCTCGGGCTAAATCAGCGTAGGTGGTTCCTCAGAGCCTATGATTACGATAACGGAGATCCCCGAGATAGGGTACCATTTCGAGGCTAGATTCATAGGGAAGCCTCTAGTCCTGTAACAGTGTCATTCGTAAGTATGATTCATGAAATGACCGAGGTAGCTCTGCCGGCGTATTTCTAAAGAAAGGGGTGTAAATGAGTTGGTTTGAATTTGTTGGCCTTTAGATCAGGTGAACAGTCGTTGCTTGCTATATATATATGCATTCTCGTCCTTCACTTGGATACTTTGCTGCTCAGAACAATTGTCTCTTAATAGAGTCGTTCTATCATTTCATCTTCCGCCATTTTAGTTTGATATTCTTGCTTCAAGTTTTGCCTCCACTTTCTTGTCTTTTCATAGTTATGGTTGATGCGTTTGAGTCTATTAGCCAGCAAGAGGAAAGCTCTGCCTCCGTTTCTCGCTCGTTCGGTGGTACGCCACCGACTTCCGCCGAGCTAATCACGGGACGCTTTGTCTCAAAGAGTGTCTTTACGTCAGGGAGATCTTCTAATATTTAGGTTCATTGGGATTGTGCGTCGAGGACCATCCCGTTGATAGGAGAGAAACATCTCGAGGCGATGAGGAGAGACTGCTGATGGGGAGGAAAGGTGGTACTACAGATTCCTTCCTTGGGGGAGGACATTACAGTTCATGTGTAAGGGTTTCTAAATGTGTACACATTCCCCTTTACATTAGGACCTCTTGATAGAATCATTCTCGACTTTTGTCGGATGTACCGGGTCACCTTGGCGAAGGTTCATCCGTCTTTTTGGAGGATTATACTGATGATAAGGTTCTTCGTGGAAAAGGCCGGGCTCGAGTTTACCCTCGACCATCTCATCAAGTTGTACCGGACCTTGAATTGTAGATTTCGGGTTACCCTACAACGTCGGACTACCGGTCCTCCATCGCCAGAGGTGAGGAAAATGAAGGTCGAGAATGGATGAGCCAATTTTTTTGAGTACGGACCACCAATATCATCCCCGCGGAATTCCTGTCGTTCCCTGAGGAATGGAATTTCACGCGTAAGTGGCACACTTGTGCTTTTATCATGTTTCTTTGTGGAGGCTGAATCCGCACTAAATCATTCTTTCCCTTTCCGCAGCGGCCCCGTGGTTACCGCGTGAAGTCCCCGATTTGGCGGATTTGACTCGGAGGCTGATGGCTTGCTCGACTTACGACGAGCGTAAGTGGCGTGATCTGTCGAAGGGCAGGTGGGAGGTCAAATCCCAAGGTGAGTTTTACTAAGCTCTTCCTTTTAAGGATTAACCGTCTTCCTTATCAACTTCCCTTCTGCAAATGTCGGGGAGCTCCCTGGTGTGAGACCGTTTCTCTTGAAGAGAAAAAGGAGTCGTCGGCCTCAGTGACAAAGAATGGTAACAAGCGGAAAGAGCCTTTGATTGGAGAGGGAGCTCGGTGTGAGGCAAGATCTTCTCAAAGATATAAAGGTGATGAAGAGGTTCCTCCTTTGCCGCCATCTGTCCCCTTCCTGAAGGTACTTCGGGGGAGAAGGATCAACCGTCGCTAGCTTCTCCCATCGAAGGTACTTCGACAGAGGTTTGGGGTCAAAGTCCGCTTGATAGGGGCGAGGTCTCTAATGACCATGCTCCCCACCCCCTCCCCGAGTGTTCCAACTAGGAGGCAGAAGGTCAGGCCTGGAGACGCTCGCTCATCTTTTGAGGGCGCACATCAATTATACTCTGTGGTAAGATTCAGTGATTCTACGATCTTCCAACTTCGTGTTTTCATTTTTTTAACTAAAGCTTGCTTTTGGTAGGTCTTTGATAAGCTCATGTATGAATTGTGGAAAGCTTCGGATGGGGAGAGGTCCCTCAAGCTTCTCTGCGATAAACAAGCAAAAGTATTGACACACCTTCGGTACGAGGTGAGTCAAAGCCGTGACTACGAGGGTCGCCTCGAGGAAATCGCCTCGAGGAACAAGTGATTCCTATTTCGATGACGTACATGTTTCGTCTCTCATTTTTAGGGAATAATTTTTTGGTGTTGCAGTTGCAGAGAAAGACAGAGGACCTGGAACGCCTTTAGGGCAGAGTCAGTCAAGCCGAACGTGAGTGCAATGGGCTTAGGGTCATAATGACGCCCATGTTGCGGCCAAAAAACATGCTCTGGCCAAAGCTTCTGCCCTCGAAGTGCACCTTCGGAATGCTAGTGAAGACAACTTGGTGCAAGCGAGCCAGATCGAAAAGCTTGAGGTCGTACTTTTGCAGATGAAGGTCTAAGCTATAGACGACCGGGCCGAAGCTGAAGAGGCTCGAACAAAGACCGATAAGAAAGTGGTAATTTACTTGAGAGATGCTGCAGATGCTCGGGCTGAGCTGAGAGGAGCCTTCGACAGAGAGAGGAGAAGCAAGGAATACTCCCTGTGTAAATCTCGTAGGGGAACTCTCGAGGAGATATACGCTCTGGACTTTGACCTCTCGAAAGAAATAAAGCAGGCTAAGGCGGACGAGATTGATGCCAAGTTCTTCCTTTCTTCTGGTGTTGACACTTATGTTTTAGGGCCCTCGAGGGAGATGGTCCTGAGAGTAGGCTAGGTTTCCCTTTTTTCTTCCTCGCATGAGTCTTCCTGTGGGAGTATTGTAAATGTATCAATGCGTATATATGAAAAACCTTTCGATTATTTCAATTTGCTTGTGTTTTTTTTTCTGTCTTCCCAATTTTTGGTGTTTGCCAACGGTTGATCAAACGAACCGGGTTTGCTAGTTTGGCATTTAAGCTCTTAATCGTGGGGTCAATAAGACCTTTAATCATCCTGTAGGCTTTTTGACGCTGGCCCGTAGGCTCCAATGTGTTTGCCCTTAGGCATTTTTAGTTTAACCGGTCTGGGCTCAGTCTTTGAGTCGGGTTACGACTCGAGCTCATCGACCCTTAGGTTTCTTTTGAGTTTAACCCTGAGGGTTTTTTTTCAAGTTGGCGGCAAGGCTCTTACGCGTTAGGATGAAACGACCTTTAGTATGGCTGTGTTTTCTGTCGCCTAAAGATTTATTTGAAGTTTTTGTGTTCGTCCGACTCTTCGATGGCCCAAAAAGAACCTCAATTATGAGTCATTATGTGACGATAAACGAGCACCTCGGATGGTTTTTCCCTACGGCTGAATTGTCTTGAGCCCTTTCGGTTTTTGGAGCTGACATGAAAATGATCGAAGCTCTTTTTACGAGCTGACATGAAAATGATCGAAGCTCTTTTTACAAGCTGGCATGAAAATGATCGAAGCTCTCTATTCTTATGCCGAAGGTAGCATGATTTAGCTGGTTCTTTCTGAAATAATTTCGAAGGATTTGATTTTATGGTGACGGTCAGGCGTCCCCGTGTCGCGTTAGTTTGGCAGTAGCCTATCGACCGGAGTCGTTTGTGTTTGGCCGAAGGCTTTAGTCCCCGAGTGATGTATCCTCGGCATCCATATTTTAGGGTATGCCTTTTTAGGGGTCTTACAAGTTCGAATATATAGCCTTGGCTTTAAAGTCGGGATAGTGCCTCTTACGAGGTCGTACGATTTGGACATGCCTTACTCGAGGTCTTACAGTTTTGGATAGGCCCGAGGTTACCCGCTTGGGATCTTACAACCTCGAGCTCTGACAACTTGATGGGGTGGATGTTAACGATAGTCCCCGAAGATAGCATTGGGGCCTTTCCTTGTGAAATTAGCAGCATTTTTGAATCGCAAAGCGTTTTGATGGCAAACAATACTCCTATGATTGTTTGGTACAAGCATACATGTTTTCACCGTCGAGGGTTCAACCCTTCTATGCGGACACGGTTCATTTGACTGTTTGGCCCGATACATCATTTTCCTATTGGAACCCTCTTTGGCTTGCTTTGATTTGTTTGAGAAGGCGACCTCCCGGGGCGATGCCTCCCAGTATTTGAGGTTGATTGGAGAGAAACCTTGAATACTTGTTTAAGTTTTCCTCAGGTAGAACATAGATGTTGCCTCGTTAAAAACCTTAACAGCAAAACCCTTTCCGAGGTAAACTTCGATCGAAGGAAAATAGTGCAACGCATGCTTTAAAACCTAAGGTCTTTGAATGGCATTTCGATTCCCTTTGCCGGACATCTGCATATAAGTTAGTATGAAATGTGAATAAATAAGGGGGATAGTCATACCTTGGTAGCGATGGCGTTCCATCCTCGATGGCGCGTTATCCTCACCTGCATGTTCTAAGGACGCGGTACGGTCCTTTACTCACAAACTCGGATGCAGCCGGGGATGCAGCTTGTTACTGCTATTTGGTCGTTTGCTTATCTTTTGGTTCCTTCGACGTGAAAGGCGTCGTCGGTATCACGTCGTGTACCATGAACATCTCTTTTGCGGCGTGTTGCTCCCAGTATACCGTATTTATTCCTTCTTTTGATGGAAATTTCTACATTTGATGGAGGGTTGACAATACTGCTCTCATGCAATGTATCCACGGCCTTCCGAGCAGGGCATTGTATCTCATGTCTCCATCAATGACATAAAACTTGGCATTTTGGAACGTGCCGGCCACGCTGACCGGGAGGGAAATATCCCCTTTTGTTGTTTCGCTTGCCATATTGAATCCGTTCAGAACTCGAGAGGCAGGCACGATCTGTTCGAGCAGTATGAGTTGCTCTACTGCCCTTGACCAGATTATGTTGGTCGCGCTACCTGGATCCACGAGTACACGTTTAATTTGAAATGTATTCATAAGAAAAGAGATTACCAGAGCATTGTTGTGAGGCTGAAACAAGGTCTCGATGTCCTCGTCACTGAATGTGAGGGCGTCCTCGGGTATGTACCCTCGAGTTCGTTTTTCTCTAGTGATGGATATCTTTGTTCGTCTGACGAAGGGTTCCTGCGGGACGTCAACCCCTCCCATGATCATGTGGATGACGTGTTGTGGTTCCCCTGTCTCATTCCTCATGTTCGTTTCTCTTTCCCGAATTTGAGTTTTAGCTCGGTCGCTGAGGAACTCTCGGAGATTCCCTTTGTTGATTAACCGGGCTACTTCTTATCGGAGCTGCCTGCAATCTTCGGTCCTATGACCGTGTGTGTTGTGGAATTCACACACCAAGTTTTGGTTCCTTTGCGACGGATCTAACAACACGGGCTTCGTCCACCAGGTGTCCTTGATTTTACTTATAGCCGACACAATGTCTGAAACATCGATGTTGAAGTTGTACTCTGATAACCGAGGCGCCTCCGCCGATCCTATGTATCGGTCAAAACCGACTTGGCTCATGAGTCCCCGAGGGTTATGGCCTCAGTCTATTCTTCGGTCGTTGTGGGGTATATTACATCTGGGGGCGTTTCTTCGATGCTCAGCGTACGATTGGTATCTTTACTTGTTTGGTCTTGGTTCCTTTACCAGGAGCCTGCATGAGTATAGTGAGCCTAAGGGATCCCATAGTTTGTCATCCTAGACCCTAATCTTCGACTGGTATCTGTTATAGACATCCGCCCAGCTGACGGCGGGATATTCAACCAAGTTCTGCTTCAGTTGTTTCGAAGCTATTGAGCTCCGTTCGTTCAAACATTAGGTGAAGGCATGTACCACCCAATCATCGGAGACCGGTGGTAATTCCATTCGCTCCATTTGGAAACGAGACACGAATTCCCACAGCATCTCGCTTTCTCTCTGCTTGATTTTGAAAACGTCGGACTTCCTAGTTGCAAATTTGATGGCTCCGGCATGCGACTTTATAAAAGAGTCTTCCAGCATGTCAAATGAGTCTATCGAATTAGGGGTAAGGTTGTGGTACCACATCATGGCCCCCTTTGACAGTGTTTCTCCAAATGTTTTCAACAGGATGGATTCGATCTCGTCCTCCTTTAAGTCATTCCCCTTCACAGCGCAAGTGTAGGCGGTGATGTTCTCGTTGTGGTCCGAGGTCCCATTGTATTTTGGAAGATCGGGCATTCTTAATTTCTTCGGTATGGTCTTTGGAGCCGCGCTCGATGGGAAAGGTCTTTTCACGAACTTCTTGTAATCCACACCCTTTAAGATAGGGGTGCGCGTGGGATTTTGTCGACCCTCGTGTTGTAGGTCTCCACTTTTTTGTCGTTTGCTTCTATTTTCTTTTCTTCCGATTCAATTCTCTTTGTGAGGTCTTCGAGCATGTTCATAATGGCGGGGTCGGCTGCCGATCCGTTGTTGCTCGACCTCTTCGGAACTTGTTCGACTCGAGGACTCGCCTTTGGTGCTGCTGTACTCGGAGTTTTCTTATGGCTTTGTAGTTGAGCAATCGCCAATTGTTGTGCCTGCAAAATTTCAAAAATTACGTGAAGGCTAACCTGTCTTTCCTCTCAAGATGGAGTGTTCTGGACCTCCTTTTCTTTTTCAGGACGTGTATCCCCATCAGTGGGGGAACTGACATCGATGTGTTGGGCGTTGCGTGAGCCCACATCCACTGGGTTTGGGTTTGGTACACCCTCAGGGTTCTATCGTGCAATACCAGCACCTGAAACGGCTACACCATTTTCTCCGTGGTCCTCAGCACCATTACTTTCGTGTGCGTTTAGTGAGTTAGACATTCTAACCTGAAATCAAAGATTCTTTGGACAAGAAAAAGTGTGAAGGATAACTTGCATTTTTCAGTGAACTAGCATTAAAACAATCACTATTAGTTTTAGCCCCACATTGGGCGCCAAACTGTTTACCTTGAAAATGGTAATTATAATTATATTTGAATATGTGGTTCTCAAATTATGTAATTTATTTTAATGCCAGTTTTTAAGAAGTAGATGCTAAGTATGAATGAGATAGATGCGTTAGAAATGATAGGAAATCAAAAACAAGCAAACCAGACTGCCTCAGATCGGGGTTCCGAGCTGACCCGTGGTGGACTCTCGACTTCGAGGCTTGGAGCTAATGAAGTATGACCGATGGAGTTATAATAGTTCTGTAGGCCTCGAAGTAGGTTGTTTATGATCAATGATGAGCATAAATGAAGAACAATAAATGAAACACAATAAATGCAAGTAAAAAGGACAACAGAGAGACAATAGGGGATTTTTGGGTTAGAAAGTAGAGAATGTTCTTGCTTGTATTTAATGTCATGTGTGCCAATAACAATAAGGGTCCCCTATATATAGGAGGGGAAGTCCCAACATAGTATAGTATCATTTATTACAAAGATTTGCGATTGATACAGTTATTTAATGTCTGAGTACGGACTTGTACTTTGTTGCAGACTTAGTTGCCTCAGCGCTCGCGCCACTCGATTATGTAAGTTCCAGACCTACATTACCCCGAAGTCGGACATAAGGGACGCTCGAGGTCAGACCTCGAACCGCACTTCGAGACTTACGCGGATAAGCTACCAAATACCATGAAAAATGTAAAATCGGTCCTTCCGATTTTAGCCGTACACACACATCTTCGAACGAACTCCTTGGTGTCCTTTTCCATGCTATCCCAGTAATACCCCGCTCTGATTACCTTTCGAACCAAGAAATCGGCACCGGAGTGGTTCCCACAAGTGCCTTCATGGATTTCTCGTAGCACATAATTGGTGTCCCCCGGTCCCAAGCATACTGCTAGTGGTCCATCAAAGGTCCTTTTATACAATGTTCCATTATCATCGAGTGAAAATCGGGCTGCTTTGGCTCGAAGGGCCCTCGATTCTTGTGGGTCCGTTGGGAGCTTCCCATGCTTCAAGTAGTCAATGTACTTGTTCCTCCAATCTCACGTCAGACTTGTTGAGTTGATTTCTGCATGGCCCTCTTCGATCACCGACTTTGATAGTTGTACGACAGTCTCCAGGACTATGTCATCTTCTTCAACAGACGAACCCAAGTTTGCGAGTGCATCGGCCTTGCCGTTCTGTTCTCGAGATATGTGGACCAAGGTCCACTCTTTTTTAAGCGATGCAATGTCACTTGAAGCTTATCTAGGTATCTTTGCATTCTATATTCTCGAACCTCAAAGCTTCCATTTACTTGGTTTACCACCAAAAGAGAGTCACATTTTGCCTCGATGACCTCTGCTTCTAGGCCCTTTGCTAGTTCGAGACATGCAATCATGGCCTCATACTCGGCCTCATTGTTAGTAAATTTTGAAGCTTTTATGGATTGTCTAATTATGCCGCCCGTAGGCAGTTTTAGAACTATACCGAGCCCGGACCCTTTCACATTATAGGCACAATCACTGAAGAGGGTCCATACCCCCGATGATGTGCCTGTTTTCAATAAGAGTTCTTTCTCTACTTCGGGCACGAGGGCAGGTGCAAAATCATCCACGAAGTCTGCCAAAATTTGATACTTGATAGTCGTTCGAGGATGATATTCGATATCATACCCTCCAAGTTCGATGGCCCATTTGGCCAATCGGCCCGACAATTCGGGCTTATGCAAGATGTTTTGAAGTGGATATGTAGTTAATACACATATAGGATGAAATTGAAAGTATGGTTTCAACTTCCTCGATGAACTTACTAATGCAAGAGCTAATTTTTCTAAGTGTGGATACCTGGTTTTAGCATCCCCTAGGGTCCGACTTACGTAATAAACAAGGAATTGCGTACCTTGTTCTTCTCGAACCAACACACAACTTACCGCTACTTCGGACACGGCTAGATACAAGTATAGTGTTTCATCCTCCTTCGGGATATGGAGAAAAGGTGGGCTCGAGAGATACCATTTTAATTCTTCCAAGGCTTGTTGGCATTCTGGAGTCCATTCGAAGTTGTTCCTCTTCTTGAGTAGGGAGAAAAATGCTGACTCTGATCCGATGACCTCGAGATGAATCGGCCTAAAGCTACTACCGCCCGGTCTTCCGCTGCACTGATTTCACATTGTTCACCACGGTGATCTCCTCGATGGCTTTGATTTTATCGGGGTTAATATCTAACCCCCTGTTCGACACCATGAAGCCCAAAAATTTGCCTGATGCGACTCCGAAAGTGCATTTCTCGGGGTTGAGCTTCATATTGTACCTTCTTAGGATATTGAACGTTGCCTGCAAATGAGTCAAATGGTCCTCTGCGTGTATGGACCTAACTAGGATGTCATCAATGTAAACTTCCATACATTTGCCTATTTGATGTTTGAACATTTTATTAACTAGGCGTTGATATGCTGCTCCCGCATTTTTTAGCCCCAAGGACATTACATTATAGTAGTATGTGCCATACTTCGTGATGAACAGGGTCTTTTCTTGGTCCTCCGAGTTCATTTGAATTTGATTGTACTTGGAGTAGGCATCAAGAAAAGTAAGGATCTCGTGGGCAGCCGTAGCATCGATTAGACGGTCAATATTTGGCAGTAGGAAGGAATCTTTAGGGCATGCTTTATTCAAATCTTTGTAATCTACACATATTCTAAGTTTACTCCCTTTTTTGGGGACTATTACTACGTTAGCTAGCCATTCGGGGTATTTTACTTCCCTAGTGGATCCTATTTTGAGAAGTTTTGTTACCTCATCCTGGATGAATGCATGATTTACCACGTACTGAGGTCTTCTTTTTTGCTTCACCGGTTTGAACCTGGGGTCGACACTTAGTCGATGGGTGGTTATCTCCGGTGGGATCCCTGTCATATCTAAATGGGACCAAACGAAGCAATCAATGTTATCAATAAGAAATTGAATGTTTTTTTCCTGAGTTCGGGGGTTAATCCCGTTCCCAGGTATACCTTTCGTTCTAAAAGTTGCTCGATCAATACATCCTGCTCGAGCTCGTCGATTGTGGACTTCGTTGCATCTGATTCCTTAGGAGCAATGAAGGCTCAAGGGGTGAGAAAGTCTTCTTCTCCATCCTCGACCACCTAATCATCGGTCACCTGTCCCTCGGGCTCAACTGAGGGTATGGGATATGATTGCTATTTGGATACCTATTCCTCCTTTGACTTCTCCGGGGTAGATGGAGTCGACACTGGTGTCAAGTCGTGCACCACGAACATCTCCTTAGATGTATGTTGTTCTCCATATATTGTTTTCACGACATCCTTTGTTGGGAACTTCTTCATTTGATGATGAGTTGATGGAACTGACCTCATGCTATGAATCCATAGCCTTCCAAGTAAGGCGTTGTACCTCATGTCACCTTCTATGACATGAAACTTGGTGGCTTGTATTGTTCCGGCCACGTTGACTGGGAGGGTGATTCCCCCCCCCCCCCTTGTTGTTTCACTCTCCATGTTGAATCCATTTAGGACTCAAGAGGCGGGTATGGTTTGGTCGAGCAACCCGAGCTGCTCCACGACCCTCGACATGATTATATTGGCCGAACTACCTGGATCCACAAGCACACGTTTAACTTGAATTTTATTCTAAAGGATAGAAATCACCAGTGCGTCATTATGAGGCTGAGATAAATCCTTGATGTCTTCCTCGCTGAATGTGAGAGTGTCCTCGGGAATGTAATCCCGAGATCGCTTCTCCCTGGTGATGGACACTTTGGTTCGTTTGAATATGGGTCCCTGTGGGACATCGACTCCTCCGATGATCATGTGAATGACATGTTGGGGCTCTTCTGATTCATTCTTCCTGTTTGCATCTCTCTATCGAAAATGGTTCTTGGCCCGGTTGCTGAGGAACTCTCTAAGGTGCCCCTTGTCGAACAATCGGGCTACCTCCTCTCGAAGTTGTCTACAGTCTTCTGTCCTATGACCATGAATACCATGGTATTGCACATTAAGTTGGGGTTCCTCTACGAAGGGTCTGACTGTATGGGATTGGGCCACCTAGTATCTCTAATCTTGCCGATGGCCGATACGATGTCTGAGGAATCGATGTTAAAGTTATAATCTGACAATAGGGGTGCCTCCAACAGTCCCGAGTGCCTTTCGAACCGGTTTTGCTCATGAGTCCCCAGGAACCTTGGCCTCGATCTGCTCTTCGATCGTTTCGAGGTATGTTATGCCTCGAAGTATTTCCTTGATCTTCAATGTACGATTGATACCTTTCCTTGTTTGGTCTTGTCTCCCTTTTTGCGTTTCTTGATTCCTTTGCTAGTAGCCTGCTTGGATACACTTAGCCCGAGGGGACTCCCAATTGGTCGTCCTCGACCCTGATTTTTGACTGGTACCTGTTGTGCACATCTGCCCAAGTTATGGCAGGATACTCGATCAAGTTTTGTTTCAGCTGCCTTGAAGCTATAGAGCTTCGTTCATTCAGCCTTTGAGTAAAGGCTTGCACGGCCCAATCATCGGATACTAGTGGTAACTCCATTCGTTCCATCTAGAAACGAGATACGAACTATCTTAGAATCTCGTTCTCTCTTTGTTTGATTTTGAAAACATCGAACTTTCTCGTAGCAACTTTTATGGAACCAGCATGTGCCTTTACAAATGAGCCTGCCAACATGGCAAACAAATCTATTGAGTTCGGGGGTAGGTTATGGTACCACATCATAGCCCCTTTGGACAAGGTTTCTCCAAATTTCTTCAACATGACAGACTTGATCTCGTCATCCTTTAAATCATTCCTTTTATAACACAAGTATATGTGGTGATATGCTCATTGGGATCTGTGGTCCCGTTGTATTTTGGGATGCCGAGCATCCTGAACTTCTTCGGAATGGGCTTTGGAGCCGCACTTGGTGGGAATGGTTTTTGTACAAACTTCTTCGAACCCATTCCCTTCAAGACTGGAGGTGCTCCCAGGATCTGGTCGACCCTCGAGTTGTAGGATTCCACTTTCTTTTCGTTGTCCTCTATCTTCCTTTCTCCTGACTCGACCCTTTTAGTGAGTTCCTCGAGCATCCTCAAGATAGTGGGGTCCGTTCCTGACATATTATTGCTCGATCTTTCTGGTGCTGGCTCAACTCGAGAAGCTGTTTCTGGTCCTGTTGTGCTCGGAGTCTTTGTTGACTCTGTAACTGAGCGATAACAACTTGTTGTGCTTGCAACATTTCAAAGATTACTTGTAGGCTGACTTCATCTAGAGCTTGTGTTCTTTGTGCATCAGGGTGGTCCCTTCCGCGTACACTCCCTTCAATATCATTGCCCAAGTCGACGTGCACAGCAATATGAGAACCAACATCGTCTGGGATAGAAGCTGGTGCTACCCCGGGGTTGAGCGGTGGTACACCGGCCCCTAAAGCTGCTGCACTGTTTTCTAAAAGGAATCCGAGACCGTCGTTTCCATGTGCGTTTGCTGAGTTAGACATATTTTTACCTGAAATCAAAGAATCTTTGGACAAGAAAAAAGTGTGAAGAATAACGTGTGTTATCAGAAAACTAGCACCAAAATAATCACTATTATCTTTAGCCCCACGGTGGGCGCCAAACTGTTTACCTCGAAAAATAGTGTTATTAATGATATCTGATTTGTGATTCTAAAAATATGTGATTTATTCTAATACTAGTTAATAATCAAGAAATGATAAGTATAAGTGAGAAGAAATGATAGCCAAACCAATGTTGTCAAAGGACTGGGGGATTCAAGCTTGATAGCCTCGGGGGTCTCAAGGTCAGTCAATAGCAGTAAATTATGGACAATAAATAAAGAACAATAAAGCTGAAGAACAGTTGGAGAGCACGTTAAACGAGAAAAAGTAGAGTAGAATGTTCTATTGCATTGAATGATGATTTTTACAAAATGATTGGGGTCCCCTTTATATAGGAGGGGAGACCCCTAATATGGTACATTTCTGATAATGAGAAAGAATATTATTGGTACAGTTGTATAACGGCCTAGTACAGATGTGTACTATCTCTTACAAATCTTATCTGCCATAACCGTGTGTCCTTGGAATATTCTCGCTTTTTCTTGACTGTCATCGATTTTGCACTACCTCGAGGTAGGTCGCGACAGATCCTCGACGTGCTTTCTCGAAGTGTACATTCTGAGATCGAACTCGTACTTTACTTCGAACCCTTCAAGCTCGGGCTCGATGCAACAGAGACTTCGAAATCGAACCCAATTTCAGGCGTATACAAAATCAAATTTCGATTTAGAGTTTGTTGGCACACTTAAAAATATCCTATTGACATACTACTGGAGAGGCACGATTGCAAGCGTGGGGCTTTAGGGCGGTGAGAGAAACGCCAAAGGCCATCGGGAAAGAGCTCTACTTTCAAATTGGAAAAGACAAATAACTTGTGGATGTATACCGAAATCTAAGGTTTGAGAAGCCCTTCTTTGCAAAGTGGTCATTTTGGCCCTGTTTTTTTGTTGTTAGAGACATCGCGAGAAAGACATATAAAATTCCAATTTTTCGTTAACAGTTTTTCCTCCCTTGAACGGCTTTCATTTTCTCCGTTATCATCTCTCTCTTACAACTTCCCTTCCTCTCACAAAGTTGTTTTTCCTTCTCTTAAGTTAATTACTCTTAGTAACCTTAGATACAATGGCCATTGGTTGTATGATCACAAGAAGCAAGTCACCCACGACACAAACATCCAAAGAAGGTTTCACTGAAGATGAGAAAATGGCACTGATTTTCGACTCATCAATGCTGAAACATGAATCCAACATTCCTAGACAATTCATATGGCCAGATCACGAGAAGCCTTGTGCTGGTACTGCTCCTGAACTGCTCGTTCCACATATCGATTTGGGATCCTTCCTCTCGGGTGATCCTGTCGCAGCCAAGAAAGCATCTAGACTTGTTGATTCAGCATGTAGGAACCACGGTTTCTTTCTCGTGGTGAACCATGGAGTTGACACTAACCTCATCTCGCTCGCCCATCGTTACATGGACATGTTCTTTGAATTGCCACTCTCTCAGAAGCAAAAGGCACAGAGGAAGAAGGGAGAGCATTGTGGTTATGCTAGTAGCTTTACTCAAAGGTTTTCATCCAAACTACCTTGGAAAGAAACACTCTCTTTCCCGTATTCCGCCCAAGGAGGCATAGTTGAGGAGTACTTTTTAAGGACCATGGGTGAAAATTTCTGCCATGTTGGGTAAGAGAATTCAATCATTTTGTTGTATAGTTACGTTTCATCTAAAAACTAAAACTGTTGGAGACCATATACTTTATTATCTACTTTTAATAAGCTCCCTCACTTTAACCTCGGCCAAAATTTTCTCATGTCAAACGCGTGGAAATTCTTTCAAATAATGAGCACATGCGGTGATGAATACTGAACTAATGACCTCTGTATATACCATATTGAACTGTGTGATTACCTCAACTAAAATGCAAAAGACAGTGTATGCTCTCTACAACTTAAACTTTTGGATGAACTGGTCGTACAATATAGTAATATTTGATTTTTATCTTTCCTACTTATCTATATGATTTATTTTTAATGTTTGTATGGGAATGTTTACCAAGATTACTGCACTGCCATGAGCACCCTTTCTTCTGGCATCATGGAACTCTTGGGGGTGAGCCTCGGCGTGAAGAGGAACCATTTCAAACAGTTCTTTGAAGAAAATGAATCCATTATGAGACTCAATTATTATCCAACATGTCTGAAACCAGAGCTTACCTTAGGAACTGGGCCTCATTGTGACCCAACATCATTAACCATCCTCCATCAAGATACTATTGGAGGACTTCAAGTTTTTTTGGACAACCAGTGGCGCTTCAACACTCCAAATTTTAGCTCTTTTGTGGTTAACATAGGCGACACATTTATGGTAAGCCATGTTGTGCAAAATTTCTATTTAAAAGATATACTTCATTTGTTGTAATTTATGTGGCATGTCCCAAAAATGGATAGTAAATTTGTTGTAATTTATGTGGCATACTTCATTTGTTGTAACTTTAAAATTTCCATGTTACCCTAGATAAGATGATTTAATAGCCACATAAATGGCTAAGCTTGGTTTTAAACCATAAATTTTAAAAAATAAATAAATTCTTAAATTCCGTGTCTATTCAAACTTTGACACATAAAGTGAAGAAGTTGGAATTGTAAGTATAAGTAATTGCCCACAGTAATTAATATTACCTATAGTACAAAAATATCTATCTTGTAAGTGTGTATAAGTTAAATTCTATATACTCCGTTCGTTTCAATTTATGTGAACATATTTCCTTTTTAATTCGTATAAAAAAATGACATCATTCCCTATTTGAAAATAATATAGCCATCCATACAAAATATATGTGCTTCAGTTTACACCAGAAGTTCAAAAAATTTCGTACTAAATTTGACGTACTACAGTAAAAGTAGATGGCTTGTTGAAGTACAAAGTGAGACAACCAATATTTACGTGACAAATAGGTATAGTTGGTGGGTCGTTTCTTCCCATATAATTATAATGTACGTACAACATCATATCTTTTGTTATGTAGTTAATGGGTAATACATTGGCTGTTTTCCTTTTGCAGGCGCTTTCAAATGGAAGATACAAAAGTTGCTTGCACAGAGCAGTAGTAAACAACAAAACTCCTAGGAAATCTCTTGCTTTCTTTCTGTGCCCTAAGAAGGATAAGGTGGTGAGCCCACCAGCTGAATTGGTAGACTCCAACAATCCTAGAATATTTCCTGACTTCACATGGTCAACCCTCCTTGAGTTTACACAGAAGCATTACAGAGCTGATATGAACACTCTCCAAATCTTCTCCAATTGGCTTCAACAAGGAACTCCAGAGGTTTAAGACCTAAGTTTCTGGTAGGGTTTGTGAGATCCAAGGTAGAAGAATCGTAGTCGTTTATTTAGAGTTCAAGTTCAGTATGCACTGGTAGTATATATTGTTTACGCTATCAAACAGTTGACCTATATATGAAATGAAAGTAGTACCTCTTTGCAAAAAATATGAAAGTAGTACCTCTCCAATAAATTGTCTCTTTTTCGTATTGTCCAATTAATTGAGTACTACTCTTTGTATGGACTCCATTATGAATTTGACACAAAAAATATCCAAAAGGTTAGGTGGGGTCTCCAGTAATAAGAATGAGAATCTCGAGCTCTGAGATAGAAGGTAGAATACGTAGAAATGGGCAGAGCTATCAGTGTTGGGGATGGATTTTGAGGAAGTTTTTTTGGTTTTATCCTTGTACAATTGTTTATAATATTTGGAGAATTGGATTGGTGTGGATTTGCAATTGCTACGGAACCTGCTCTTTGTCCTCGTCTCACCCTGCAATAATACTTATAGGTGCATTGTCACGATCCCAAATCCTAACAGGTCGTGATGGTGCCTATTATGGAACTAGGCTAGTCAATCATCACATACTACGCATTGGTTCTTTTATAATAGTTCGCAATTAATGATAAACAACAAGCACAACAAGAAAATAAATTATTTAAGTCTTAGCGCCCCAATAATAGTCTAAACAAAACCTAAACAAAACCTCCGAAGACTGGAGTCAATAGTCATGAGCATCTAAGAATAAATAAATCTAACTCTGCTAAAACTATAATATATGCCTCTGAATCAAATGCTAAAACTAAATAAGGAAGGGATGTGGGGAAGCTGTGGACGCTGGACACCTACCTCGAAATCCCGTGAACGGCTGCTAACGAACAAGGCAGCTACTGCTCCAAATCGGTACCTGGATCTGTACACAGAGGCACAGGGAGTCTTTATGAGTACGCCAACTCAATAGTAATGAAAATAAATCACAGTCTAAGAATTATAAAACACACAGTATAAATACACTAATTCACAAAAACAGTAAAACATCACGTCTCCAAAAGTATACAGCAATTACATAAGTTTGAAAACCCATTGCTAGAAAATCCTTTGAAACAAGTATAATATCAATACATCCCAGTAAAATCCTCAATAAGAACCAGTTTGAAAACAAGTGGTTTATAGTTCAAAAAATCAGTAAAAATCATTTTCATAAAACTGCCCCTCGGGCAAAAATCATTTCTCGTAACAGGTTCCCATCAGGCATTCTCACAATCACTCTGTATCATCCCCTCAGGCAATAATAATCACTCAGTATCAGCCCCGCGGACAATATCACTCAATAGGTTCATGCGCTCACTGGGGGTGTGTACAGACTCCGGAGGGGCTCCTACAGCCCAAGCGCTATAACAACATAAGGCCTGAAAGCCTCCTCACAATATAGGCCTCAAAGTCTCCCTCATATAAGGCCTGAAATCCTCCTCACAACATAGGCCTGAAGCCTCCCTCATATAAGGCCTGAAAGCCTTCTCACAATATAGGCCTGAAAGCCTCACTCAGTCAGACACTCTCAATTTTCCCTTAGGCCATAAATATACCGGGTTCTCGACCCAAAACAGTATTTTATTTTTCAATAAATAGTATCAAAATACTCAGAGTGTCAAAATAATTTCACAGGAAAAGACTGAGTGTAAAATCATAACATATTAGTGAGGAAAATAGTAAAACATCCCCCCAAGGAGTAAACAAATCGGCACTAGGCCCCAAACACGGGTTACAGCCCAAATCATATCAAAATATAACGATACCATTAAGCATAGGCTTAAAAATCAGTTTCGCAACTCAATAGTTGCCTAAAAAGGGAATATATTTTAAAAGTTCCAACCTTTGCGTTCCAAAACCCGTGAAAGGGTGCATAGTCCGGGGTTTCATACCCTCAGGACAGGATTTAAAGACATTACTTACCTCAAACTAGCCCGAAATAACTTCGCAATGCGTTTTCCTTTCGAATCAACTTCCGGATGCTCCAAATCTACCAAGTTCAGATTTTTATCATCAAATTATGCTCAAGGAATAAATTCCAGTTGAAAAATATCAAATTTAGCTCAAAAATCCGAATTCGGTCAAAACTGACCCCTGGGCCCGCGTCCCGAAACTCAGAAATTTATACCAAAATGTTCTTCGTCCTCTCACGAGTCCGTACATATAAAGAACACCAAAATTGGAGTTCGTTTGACCCCTCAAATCGACCCCTAAAGGTCTCATAATCTCAAGCCCTAAACCCACCTTTTTCTACTGATTTTCATGAATTTGATACTGAGATTATGTTCTATAATCACCCATAAATGAGTTTTAAGGTCTAAAATACTTACCTCTACGAATACCACTGATTTCCCTCTTAAAAAATCGCCTCAAGAGCTCTCTGTACGTACAAATATGGTGTAAAAAGGGTTTAGGTCGCGGAAGGATTTATTTGAATATGCCCAGTTATTTCCTTAACCGCGATTGCGGAAAACCCCTCGCGATCGCGAAGGCCAATTTCACTGCATCCCATTTTACTCTCCCCGATCGCGGCCCTTGCCATGCGATCGCGATGCTTTGGTTCCATATTCCACGCGATCGCATGCCCTCACACGTGGTCGCGATGACCAACTGACTCTGCCCCCACGCGCCTGGCTAGCTCTACACGATCACGGACTAGGTCACGCCATCGCACTTCCCATTATTCCAAACCTACGTGATCGCACTCCTATACACGCGATCGCGATGCACAAATTTTCCTGACCCTCAGGGTACTCTACGCGATCGCGGCCCTTGCCATGCGATCGCGATGCACAAATTTTCCTGACCCTCAGGGTACTCTACGCGATCGCGGCCCTTGCCATGCGATCGCGATGCACAAATCCCTGCTGCACAAAAACCAGAAAACCAACAATGTTTTTAAATCCAAATGAGTCTGTTAACCACCAGAAATCAATCCCGAGCCTCTCGGGATCCCAACCAAATATATGAACACGTCACATATGATCATTCAAACTTAGTTGCACTCTCAAAGCACCAAGACTAACATCAAAACACCAAATTTATATCTGATTCAAGCCTAAGAACTTTGATATTTCTAAAATCCACCAATGATGCCAAAACTATCCAAAACAACTCTGATTGACCTGAAATTTTGCAGACATATCCAAAATAACATTACGAACCTGTCCAACTGTCGGAGTTCCATTCCGACCCCGATAGCCTATTTTCCACTGCCAACTGGAAATCGCCAAAAATTAACTTTCACCAATTCAAGCCTAATTCTACACAGGACATCACAAAATTATTCTGAAGACACTCTTAAGTCCCAAATCACCTAACAAAGCTACCCGAGCCATAAAATCCGCATTCCGAGGTCGTTTACCAATAAGTCAAATCTCAGCTGACTTTTCCAACTTTAAGGCTATTTTTAAAGACTGGATGACTAAACTCTCACTACAGCCATTCTGATTTCAAGCCTACCAACTCTAACACATCAATAACAGTTAAACCAAGATATGACAAGGAAATAGCAGTAATTATAATGCAGGTTCTACGTAACAACAAACCGGGTCATTACATTCTCCCCTCTTAAACAAACGTTCGTCCTCGAACGGGTCTAAAAACATACCTGGAGTCTCAAACAAGTGAGGATATTTACTCTGCATCTCCTGCTCGGTCTCCCAAGTAGCCTCCTCCACGGGCTGACCTCTCCACTGCACCTTCACTGATGCTATCTCCTTAGATTTCAGCTTTCTGACTTCACGAGCCAAAATTGCTACTGGCTCCACCTCATATGACATATCACCCTCGAGCTGAACTGTGCTGAAGTCTAACACATGAGACGGATCACCAACATATTTCCTGAGCATCGACACATGAAATACCGGATAAACACTCGATAGACTGGGTGGCAAGGAAAGTCTGTAAGCCACCTCTCCAACCTTCTGAAGCACCTCAAAAGGACCAATAAACCGAGGACTTAGCTTTCCTCTCCTTCCGAACCTCATAACACCTTTCATGGGTGACACCTTCAGCAATACCTTGTCACCTTCCATAAAGGACACATCCCGGACCTTCCGGTCCGCATAACGCTTCTGCCTAGACTGCGTCGTGCGAAGTCGCTCCTGAATCAACTTCACCTTCTCCAACGCATCCTGAATCAAATCTATGCCCAATAACTTAGCCTCACCAGGCTTGAACCAACCAACCGGAGATCTACACCTCCTACCATATAATGCTTCATATGGGGCCATCTGAATACTAGACTGGTAGCTGTTATTATATGCAAACTCCGCTAGTGGCTGAAACTGATCCCATGAACCACCAAAATAAATCACACAAGCCCGTAACATATCCTCCAATATCTGAATAGTCCATTCCGACTGCTCGTCGGTCTGAAGTTGAAATGCAGTGCTCAACTCTACATCAGTACCCATACCTTTCTGTACGGCCTTCCAAAACTGAGACATGAACTGAGTACCTCTGTCAGAAATAATAGAAACCGGAACTCCATGCAACCGGAAAATCTCCTTAATGTAAATACCAGCTAACCTCTCTAAAGTATAAGTAGTACTGAGAGGAATGAAATGCACGGACATGGTCAACCTATCCACAATGACCCAAATAGAATCAAAACCCTTCGAAGTCCGTAGAAGCCCAACTACAAAATCCATAGTAATTCTCTCCCATTTCCACTCTAGAATATCTAACCTCTGATGTAATCCACCTGGTCTCTGGTGCTTATACTTGACCTGCTGGCAGTTGAGACACCGTGCTACGTACTCAACAATATCTCTCTTCATCCGCCTCCACCAATATTGTTGTCTCTGATCCTGATACATCTTCGCGACACCCGGATTGATAGAATACCGCGAGTTGTGGGCCTCTGCTAATATCAACTCTCGAATCCCTTCCACATTGGGCACGCAAATACGGTCTTGCATCCTCATAACACCGTCATCACCAATAGTCATATCCCTGGCATCACCTCGACGAACTATATCCTGAAGAACTAACATGTGTCGGTCATCATACTGCCGAGCTTTAATTTGATCAAATAAGGAAGACCGGGAAGCCATGCTAGCTACCACCCGTGGAGGGTCTAACAAATCCAATCTCACCAACTGACCTGCTAAATCCTGAACATCAAGGGATAAAGGTCGCTCTGCTGCTGAAAGGTAAGCTAGACTTCCCAAACTCTCAGCTCTACGACTCAAGGCATCGGCCACTACATTGGCCTTCCCCGGATGATACAAAATAGTCAAGTCATAGTCCTTGAGAAGCTCCAACCATCTCCTATGTCGCAAATTCAAGTCTTTCTGCCTTAGCATATAGTGCAAGCTACGATGATCGGTGTAAATCTCGCACTGCACTCCATACAAATAATGCCGCAAAATCTTTAAGGCATGAATAATGGAAGCTAACTCAAGATCGTGCACTGGGTAGTTCTTCTCGTGCACCTTCAACTGTCTAGACGCGTAGGCAATCACCCTACCGTCCTGCATCAATACGACTCCCAAACCAACTCTAGAAGCATCAATATAAACCGTATAAGAACTCGAACCAGTAGGCAACACTAATACCGGAGTTGTTGTCAACGCTGACTTGAGCTTCTGAAAGCTCTCCTCATACTCGTCGGACCACCTTAATGGAACACCCTTCTGTGTCAATCTGGTCATAGGTGCAGTAATAGAAGAGAATCCTTCCACAAAGCGATGGTAGTAACCCGCCAAACCAAGGAAACTCCGAATCTCTATTGCTGAAGACGGTCTAGGCCAACTCTGCACCGCCTCAATCTTCTTCGGATCAACCTGAATACCCTCACTAGACACCACGCGCCCCAAGAAAGCCACTTAACCAAGCCAAAACTCACACTTAGAGAATTTTGCATAAAGCTTCTCCTCCTTCAATCTCTGTAACACAATTCTCAAGTGTTGAGCATGCTCCTCCTGGCTACGGGAATAAACCAGAATATCGTCAATGAACACAATGACGAAAGTATCAAGGTAGGATTGAAACACACTATTCATCAATTGCATGAACGCGGCTGGGGCATTGGTCAGCCCGAATGACATAACCAGAAATTCATAATGACCATAGTCCTGAAAGTAGTCTTCGGAATGTCAGAATCCCGAATCTTCAAGTAATGATACCCAGACCTTAAGTCAATCTTGGAGAACACCTTAGCTCCTTGAAGTTGATCGAATAAGTCATCAATACGAGGCAAAAGATACCAATTCTTTACTGTAACCTTATTCAGCTGCCTATAATCAATACACATACGCATGGAGCCATCTTTCTTTTTCACAAACAACACCGGCGTACCCCAAGGCGACACACTAGGCCAAATGAACCCCTTATCTAAGAGTTCTTGAAGCTACTCTTTCAGTTCTCTCAACTCCGCTGGTGCCATGCGGTAAGGTGGAATAAAAATAGGCTGAGTGTCGGGCACCAAGTCAATACCAAAATCAATATCCCTGTGAGGTGGCATGCCTGGCAGGTCTGCAGGAAATACATCCGGAAAATCGCGGACTACAGGAACAGAATCAACAGATGGAGTCTCACTACTAACATCCCTCAAAAAAGCAAGATAAGATTCATACCTTTTCTCAACCATACGCTGAGCCTTTAAGTAAGAAATCACTCTGCTAGGTACATGCTCTATAGACCCCCTCCACTCAACTCTCGGAACTTCGGGCATATCTAAGGTAACGGTCTTAGCGTGACAATCAAGAAACGCATGACATGAGGACAACCAATTCATGCCCAGAATTACATCAAAATCGACCATACTGAGTAACATCAGGTCCACTCGGGTCTCCAGACCCCCAATAGATATAAGACACGACCGGAAAACGCGGTCCACAACAATAGTATCGCCCACCGGAGTCGATACATGAACAAACGTAACTAAAGACTCACGGGGCATATTCATAAAATGAGCAAAATTGGATGAGACATAAGAGTACGTGGAACCAGGGTCAAATAAAGCCAAAGCATCACTGTGACAAACTGAAATAGTACCTGTAATCACTGCATCGGATGACATAGCATCAGGCCTAGCTGGAAGTTCATAAATACGTTGCTGGCCTCCACCTGCTCGACCTCCCCCTCTAGGGCGGCCTCTAGCTGCCTGACCACCACCCCTAGCGGCCTGGGTAGGTGGTGAAGTGACTGGGGCTGAAGCCGAGGGCTGGACCCTCTGCTGGGATGAACTACTAGGACAACGGGGACACTGCCTCCACCCATGTCCGAACTCTCCACACTCATAACAACTACCTAAAGCCGGAGATGAAAACTGACAAGAACCTCTGTCACCCTGATGACCACCAGACGAAACATGCATAGAAGATCCCTAATAAGATGATGCTCGGGCGGAGCTCTAAGCTAGGAGGGCACTAAAAGATGAACGTCCCTGATGAGAATTGCGAGGACCCTACCCTGAAGATACACCACTGTAAGCTGGGCGAACTGGCTGTGGAGGTCTAAATTGACGACCTATGATGTGCTGAAACTTCCCTCTACAAGGGGCACCACTGAAGTTACCTGATCCCCGAGGCCTCTTGACCTCCCTCTCCTCACGATCCTGCATACGAACCGACTCAATGTCCCGAGCAATGTCAACAACCTGCTCAAATGTAGCTCCAGACACTCTCTCTCTGGTCATCAAGATCCGAAGCTGATAAGTAAGACCATCTACAAACCTCCTAATCCTCTCCCTGTCAGTAGGGACAATCTCAGAAGCATGTTTGGCCAACTCGGAAAACCTCATCTCGTACTGAGTAACTGACAACTCTCCGTGATGCAACTGCTCAAACTGCCTGCGCTGCTCCTCTCTGTGGGACCGAGGAACATACTTCTCCAAAAAGATCGTGGAGAACTGCTGCCAAGTGAGTGATGCTGAACCAACCGGCCTACGCCTCTCGAATGACTCCCACAAAGTAAAAGCAGCACCATCAAACTAAAATGTAGCAAACGAGACCCCGCTGGTCTCCAAAATACCCGGAGTACGTAGTATTCTCTGGCATTTATCAAGAAAACCTTGGGAATCCTCGCCCTCTGTGCCACTGAAAGTCGGAGGCTTAAGTCTGATGAACCTGTCCAGTCTACGCTGCTCATCCTCGGGCATAGCTGTAACTAGAAAAACCTGGACTGGGACGACCGGCCGGGCTGGGTCTACCCCCGGTATCTGAATACCCTGTACAGCCTGCTCAGTTGTCCGGGCAGTTGGAGTCTGATTGCCTCCCCCAGCCTGAGCTGCAGTGGAAGTAATAGACATAACGACTGCCTGAGCTAAACTGGAACACACCGTCAATATCTGAGCCAGGGTCTCCTGAAGACCCGGAATAACAATAGGCATTGTTGATGCCTGAGCCTGTCCCGCTAGAGCACCATCTCCGGGAACCTGATCCTGAACGATAGGGGGATCCTGGGGTACTGTCCCGACTACTGCGCGAACTGGTCCCCTACCTCTACCACGGCCCCGACCCCTTGTGGGTCTAGCTGGTGTCTGGTCACCTTGATCGGTATTGAGTGTCCTCACCATCTGTGAGAGAATGAAACAACGTAAGTTTAAACTTCAAGAATCAATTAGTTGGCACGAAAGAGTTCAAAAAAATAGAGACGTTTCCTAAAAGTTCTGCAGCCTCTCAAAGATAAGTACAGACATCTCCGTACCGATCCACAAGACTCTACTGAACCTGCTCATGACCATTGAGTCCTATGCAACCTAGAGCTCTGCTACCAACTTGTCACGAACCCAAATCCTAACAGGCCTTGATGGGGCCTATTATGGAACTAGGCTAGCCAACCATCACTTACTACGCATTGGTTCTTTTATAATAGTTCACAATTAATGATAAATAGCAAGCATAGCAATAAAATAAATTATTTAAGTTTTAGCGCCCCAATAATAGTCTAAACAAAACCTCCCAAGATTGGAGTCAATAGTCATGAGTATCTAAGAATAAATAAATCTAACTCTGCTAAAACTATAATATATGCCTCTGAATCAAATGCTAAAACTAAATAAGGAAGGGAAGTGGGGAAGTTGTGGACGCTGGACAGCTACCTCGAAATCCCGTGAACTGCTGCTAACGAACAAGGCAGCTACTGCTCCAAATCGGTACATGGATCTGTACACAGAGGCACAGGGAGTCTTTATCAGTACGCCAACTCAGTAGTAATAAAAATAAATCACAGTCTGAGAATTATAAAATACACAGTACAAATACACCAATTCATAAAAACAGTAAAACATCACGTCTCCAAAAGTATACAACAATTACATAAGTGTGAAAACTCATTGCTAGAAAATCCTTTGAAACAAGCATAATATCAATACATCCCAGTAAAATCCTCAATAAGAACCAGTTTGAAAACAAGTGGTTTATAGTTCAAAAAATCAGTTAAAATCATTTTCATAAAACTGCCCCTCGGGCCAAAATCATTTCTCGTAACAGGTTCCCATCAGGCATTCTCACAATCACTCTATATCAGCCCCTCAGACAATAATCATCACTCAATATCAGCCCCGCGGGCAATATCACTCAATAGGTACTTGCGCTCACTGGGGGTGTGTACAGATTTCGGAGGGGCTCCTACAGCCCAAGCGCTATAATAACATAAGGCCTGAAAGCCTCCTCACAATATAGGCCTCAAAGCCTCCCTCATATAAGGCCTTAAATCCTCCTCACAATATAGCCCTGAAAGCCTCCCTCATATAAGGCCAGAAAGCCTTCTCACAATATAGCCCTGAAAGCCTCACTCAGTCAGAAACTCACAATTTTCCCTTAGGCCATAAATATACCGGGTTCTCGACCCAAAACAGTATTTTATTTTTTAATAAATAGTATCAAAATACTCAGAGTGTCAAAACAATTTTACAGGAAAAGACTGAGTGTAAAATCATAACATATCAGTGAGGAAAATAATAAAATATCCCCCAAGGGGTAAACAAATCGGCACTAGGCCCCAAACATGGCTTACAGCCAAAATCATATCAAAATATAACGATACCATTAAGCATAGCCTTAAAAATCAGTTTCGCAACTCAATAGTTGCCTAAAAAGGGAATATATTTTCAAAGTTTCAACCTTTGCATTCCAAAACCCGTGAAAGGGTGCATAGTCGGGGTTTCGTACCCTCAAGACAGGATTTAAAGACATTACTTACCTCAAACTAGCCCGAAATTACTTCGCAATGCGTTTGCCTTTCGAATCAACTTCCGGATGCTCCAAATCTACCAAGTTCAGATTTTTATCATCAAATTATGCTCAAGGAATAAATTCCAATTGAACAATATTGAATTTAGCTCAAAAATCTGAATTCGGTCAAAACCTGACTCCCGGGCCCGCGTCTCGAAACTCAGAAATTTTTATATCAAAATGTTCTTCGTCCTCGCACGAGTCCGTAAATATAAAGAATACCAAAATCGAAATTCGTTTGACCCCTCAAATCGACCTCTAAAGGTCTCATAATCTCAAGCCCTAAACCCACATTTATCTACTGATTTTCATGAATTTAATACTGAGATTATGTTCTATAATCACCCATAAATGAGTTTTAAGATCTAAAATACTTACCTCTACGAATACCACTGACTTCCCTCTTCAAAAATGGCCTCAAGAGCTCTCTGTCCGTACAAAAATGGTGTAAAAAGGGTTTAGGTCGCGGAAGGGTTTATTTAAATATGCCCAGTTATTTCCTTAACCGCGATCGCGAAGGCCAATTTCACTTCCTCCCATTTTACTCTCTACGATCGCGGCTTAGCCCACGCGATCGCGATGCTTTTGTTCCCTATTCCACGAGATCGCATGCCCTCACACGCGGTCGCGATGACCAACTGACCCTGCCCCCACGCGCCTGGCTAGCTCTACGCGACCGCGAACTAGGTCACGCGATCGCACTTCCCATTCTTCCAAACCTACGCGATCGCACTCCAATACACGCGATCGCGATGCACAAATTTTCCTGACTCTCAGGGTACTCTATGCGATCGCAGCCCTTGCCATGCGATCGCGATGCACAAATCTCTGTTGCACAAAAACCAGAAAACCAGCAATATTTTTAAGTCCAAATGAGTCCGTTAACCACCCGAAATCAATCCCGAGCCCCTCGGGATCCCAACCAAATATACGAACATGTCACATATGATCATTCAAACTTAGTTGCACTCTCAAAACACCAAGACTAACATCAAAACACCAAATTTACATCGGATTCAAGCCTAAGAACTTTGATATTTCTAAAATCCACCAATGATGCCGAAACTATCCAAAACAACTCTGATTGACCTGAATTTTTGCAGACATATCCAAAATAACATTACGAACCTGTTCCAACTCTTGGAATTTCATTCCGACCCCGATAGCCTATTTTCCACTGCCAGCCGGAAATCGCCAAAAACTAATTTTCGCCAATTCAAGCCTAATTCTACACCGGACATCACAAAATTATTCTGAACACACTCTTAAGTCTCAAATCACCTAACGAAGCTATCCGAGCCATAAAATCCACATTCCGAGGTCGTTTACCAATAAGTCAAATCTCAGCTGACTTTTCCAACTTTAAGGCTATTTTTAAAGACTGGATGACTAAACTCTCACTACAACCATTCTGATTTCAAGCCTACCAACTCTAACACATCAATAACAGTTAAACCAAGCTATGACAAGGCAATAGCAGTAATTATAATGTAGGTTCTACGTAACGATAGACCGGGTCGATACATGTATTAATCAGAGCTGGCTCATGAGGCCGAAAACCATGAAAAGCAATACATATCTTATTATATTGTCCTGGGAAATAAGTTGTAGTAAGAGAGAGAGAGACTGTGTATAACTTTAACCTTAATTTTATAGTTTGAAGTATTATCTGTATATGAGTGTGTTTAACAAGTCATTTTAGACGAAAAAAAAGCAATTTGGTTAACGAGTGAAAATATTACTAGAATAAGATATGTGTTAAATGTCAATATTAATAATAGGAAAAAACATGAAGATTTTTGAAGACTATATATATATATATACAAGTATAAGTTAGAGCAAGTAATATGAGTTGAAATTTAAGAGTGCGATTGGTGCAAGCTAACTTGATGAGTTCTTTACTTCCACATTTGACGTGAAGGGTTCAAACACCAATCACTAGTGTGACATTCCCTTCCCTTTTCCAAACACCATAAAATATCTTCATTTTTATCCATTCCACCCCTTACAAGACAACTGAAATACGAGTAGAAATTGTTACTAAGATAGATACCTAAGTATCCCTACAGGAGTTGCATGTTTTCAATATCATGCTGCTGAGCATGGGCGTATATATGTGTTAGAGCATGGAACACGTGAACCCATGCTCTTCTTTATGTACTATGTATAACAATGTTATATATTATAAATATATTTGTGTGCGTCCAAGCTCAAAAAGTCTTGTGATGCAATGGTTATTGGGTGCACCTTTACAAGTGAAGTTAGAAACTCAAATCTTAGTTTGTAGGCATGTTGTCCCTCTTGTGTTTTAATTAATTCTTTTAGTTTCTTTTTCTTTCTTTTTTATTTGATAATTCTCAAAATCTCAAAATCTAACACATCGAAATCTTTGTTTTTACTTTGTCATCAATTATTTTTTTATATATAGTTAAAACTAGTGGATGATGTAGTTGTTAGTATCATCGTGTTCCAAACCAGAAAATAAGAGAAGCAAAGAGACATTAGTTTAATAAACAAAACAGAAAAATAATTCTGAGCCCACAAGTTTTTTGTGTGTCCTTAAGGAATTTAATTCCCTCACTGTTGCCCAAGGTTTTGGATTAATTCCTCGCAGGATAGAACGGAATAACTATTCTGTAATACTGGCAATAGAAATTATAGAATTTCAGCTAACTCAACAGACGAAGCAAATTACATGTGACACTTATGTTAATTTGAAAATAATGCAACAATATAAAAAAGAGGGGAGAAAATTTCAGATTTTTCTATCTTTATAAAGTGAGGCCAAGCCTCTAAATTTATAGACAAAGGAAGGGTGATATGGAGAGGTGCAATCCAAAAGGTGCCTCTTCCATTTCCCATTCAGCCGAAATTCGTCGAAGGGATGAAACAAAAATAAAGAAGAGAAAGAAAGGAAAGTTTTTTCTTTCTTTCAATCCAAATAAGAGAACAAAGAAACCACTCAAAAATGAAAGTTAGATAAAGAAGTCTTAGTAAGAACTAGAACTAGACTTTTTCCCCCCTTTCTTTTCTACTTTTTCTCTCTCCTTTTGTTTGTGCTTCCACCCGGGCTTTTCATTTTGTTTTATAGAGACCCGAAGAAATTCTATATAATAATAAATGTAGAAAGGTGAGAGTGAGGTACTTTCCCCGGCATACGGAAAGAAAATCTAGGACGACGGTTTTCAAAAGACGAGTAAGGGACGGAGAGAGGGAGGCATACCCTTTAAGGAAAAAACGCAACAATCCCCCACATGAATGGGGAATGGACATATGTGTAAAATATGCAAGAAAATACAGTGTGATTCACAAGTAAGGATTAATCGCATCTGGATAAGTAAGTTTCCCTTTGAACTTTCCGTAGTGAACTTATGTTGGATATACTCGGTCAATCTGTAGATTTGATATCTTTGAACCGTCGAACTTTGGTGTATACCTAGACAACCATAAGTCACACAATCAATCCTTAACCATTTTTTGTTCTCATTGTTGTGTTCGTTTCAGCCATGACACCACCTGGTTCATTAGTGCGTAGAGAACTGGCCTTATAGAATTCTCCTTGAAGCGGCTAACACTTCACACTTACATAGGTGATTCCTAAACGTGTTATCTCGTAGATACACTATTTGATATACCCCGTATCAAACTTAGAAACCATTAAAAACCTTAACGCTTTATCCTTGATACTGAACATTGTCTCTTCACGAGAATGGACAAAAACTTTTATTTGACAATGTTGAACCGTCATTAATGTTTTTGTTTGAGCTCCTTGAACCTAGATATTGGATCTCCAGTCTTCTAGGTAGAGTTACCGTCACAGTGACTTGTCCTCGGCAAATGTCTCATTCCCCTCGATGATCTCTCAACTACCTCTCTAGTTAGGTCTTTTGTAAGTGGATCCAACACATTATCGCTTGACTTCACGTAGTCAATTATGATAATTCCCCTAGATTATAGTTGCCTAACGGTTTTATGCCTTCGTCGTATATGACGAGATTTTTCGTTATACATAATGCTCCTAGCTCTTCCTATTGCTGCTTGACTATCGCAATATATGCATCTATGTGTCAATGGTTTGGGCCAAAATAAAATATCTTTATGAAAATTTTAGGACCCATTCAACTTATTCACCGGCCTTGTCTAAGGATATAAACTCAGCCTCCATTGTAGAGCGGTCAATTCACGTTTGTGTGGACGATTTCCAAGACATCGCTCCTCTACCGACTATGTAGAATCGGTTGAACCGATGATCTAATTTGCGTCACTATACCGCTCTATTATTGAGGGATACTTAGTGTAGTGCAAAGCATAATTTTGAGTATATTTCAAGACTCGTTTCATTGTCATGCAAGTTCAATGTGAACTTCCTTGTGTTGTAGACTAATACGTGTCGACTTTCAATTGCATATCAGATTATTGACTACACTTAATGTAACAACAGTATATTATAACAACAATTGGAATGATTTGCATCAGTTGTGGCCATAATCTTTTAATATAAAACACATTTCGCAATCACTCCGCCATTTTCAAGCAATTGCATGATATTTATTTATACGTCTATATAATATGCATATTATAGCACCTTAATTCAAGAAACAAATCCAACTTACAATGGATTTTGGTCATGTTCATCAGTTTAATTCACCTCATTATAGACCAACGTATTAATACATTCTCTCATGAATGATCATGTCCATACAAATACGTACAGCCGTAACTTTCTATGAAAAGTCACAACCTTAGAAGTGACATTATTTCATAAAAGAACTAAACAATATAAATTTTCAAGAAAGAAAACAATCTTTCGAGAAAGGCACGTGACCAACTTCTGAATTAGTAGTTTCATCAACTAGTCTTCACTAAGACTGAACAACTGATGAATTCACGACTACCATATCAATATCCACTAAAGATTTGTGGGGTAAAAAAAGTATATCCTTTAATTCTTCTAAATAATATAGACATCAAGTCTAACATTAGCTATTGTCGTACACAAGCTAAAAGCCCCCACATTTTAAATATTTCATCAACATATCATTCACATATAATCAAATAATGACTATACGATTTGGAGCATTCTTAACGTAAACACATTTGTTATTGTTTGTGTGTTTGTTTTAGTCCATAAAGTGAAATAACAAGTCGACACGGCTTCTTTTATTTTTTAGGAACCACGAACCCTTTAGGTTGATCCATATAAATTCTTCCTCCAAATCTCCATTTAAGAAGGTTGTTTTTACGTCCATCTGATGGATTTCGAGGCCATACAAAGTGGCTAACGTTATTAATACCCCAATAGATGTAATCCTCGTTACCAGCGCGTAAGTGTCAAAGTAATCAATACTTTCTCGTTGTCTAAACCCTTTGACAACTAACCTTGCCATATATTTGTCAATAGTACCATCGGCTTCATTTTTCTCTTGAAAATCCACTTAGAATCCATAGGTTTATTTCCTGAAGGAAGATCAACCAATTTCCAAATATGATTACTTAATATGGATTCTGTATCACTATTGACTACTTCTTTCCGAGGAAGACATAACCTTTTCCAAAAATTGAAGCTCATTTTCAAACAAGAATGTCAGAAAACCTGATCCAATGAAAGTAGTTGTCCTTTGAAGTTTACTACATCTTAGATTCACCTCTTTAGGTGTACTTTCCTTTGCTTCTTCCCGAGGTCGCTTAGATATTTCACTAGACGACTCACATTCATTTTTATACGGATAAATATTCTCAAATAATTCAGTATTATCTTATTCGATTACCGCCTTAATATGAATGTCGGATATTTTGATTTATGAACTAGAAAATGATATGCCTTACTATTCCTTGCATATCCTATGAAAATGCAATCAATAATTTTTGGTATGATCTTTACCCTTTTTTCACGAACCAAATACCTAACATATCGTTATGGAGCCTATCGTGGAACTAGGCAAGCCGACATTCTCAATATGATTTCAATATATAACAGAAGTGAGCTAAAATTGTTAAACTAACAGAAGGTTTACATAACAATGGGGTAAAGACCCAAAACATAAGTGCGGAATAATAGCCCGACATCAGGGTGTCACTAAGTCATAAGCATCTAACAATAGTCTAGAAACACAATCTACTACAATTTGTACCAAGTGCCAATGCAAGAGTGAAAGATGACAAGAAAGGAGAAACAAGGACTGCGGACGCCGGCAACTACCTCGTAAGTCCTCGAAAATCAGCTCCCGCACGAACTCAGCAACTGCCAGAACCGTACACACCTGGATCTGCACATGAAGTGTAGGGTGTAGCATGAGTACAACCAACTCAGCAAGTAACAGAATTAAATAAGGAACTGAGAAGCAGTGACGAGCTATGAAAATACATTTCACTTCAAAAGTTTTCAGTAAAGAGTGAAGATACTTTCAAATCCTATAGTTTAAGTCAAAAGTTAGTTCGGGTTCAAGTAAACCAGATATAAAACTTCAGAAATCCCTCAACAATGATATATAACAGCTAAGTGCAACAATAATTAAAAGCAAGTACATCCTCTCAAGGAAACAGTCACTCAACTCATCTCAAAAGAACATACTCTCGGCTCTCAGCCCTCAATGTACACTCTCAATAGGTACATGCGCTCGCTGGGGGTGTACAGACTCCGGAGGGCTCCTTAAAGACCAAGCGCTATATTGTTGTGGCGTGCAACCCGACCCCAATACTGCACCAGCGTACATCCCGATCCAATATACCTCACATACATCACAGCTCGACACTCAGGCCTTATCTCAATCACTAACCTCTCAGCCTCTCGGGCTCATTGAATATCATAATAATCAGCCCAAACAGAGAATACAACAAGTATCAACAAGAAATGAGAGGGAAACAGAGATATAGTACACAAGTAAGACTATTACAGTCACGCCCCAAACCGAGAGACGAGACCGACACCTAACCGGATGATCCCGGTCGAGCGGACCTGGTTTGCCTTTCCTACCCAGCGCGTCGCCCCGTGTTCATAACATACGTTATTTATGTGAAACAGTGAGATAAGCTTAAAAGTGTGTGATTACCGCAATAAATCCAATTTTTCTCATTTAACATTATTATACTAGATTTTCCAAAACATACATAATAGATACAACATTCCCGATACAGACCACGATTACGAGCAAATACAACCACTACCAAAATATATATATATATATATATACAACCCACAAAGTGTCTACGGAGATACTAGGAGTTTACATAGACTTGCCGGCAACAAGGCCCCGGCTATACCTTTAGAGACACAACATATACAAAAGAAGATGATATAGACTACACACAGCCCCGAGAGGAAGTGGGGCTCACCAGAACTGCTGAATGGATGAAGAAGAGGCACCACTACCGGCGGTCGGAGCTACCTGTTATGGAACCACCTACATCCATATAAAAGATGTAGCGCCCCCGGAAAAAGGGACGTTAGTACCATTGAATAGTCTTGTATGTATGAACAAACTTCACTCTAAGAAGAATCAAACAGTGCACAAATAGGAGACAGTCAGGGAAACCAAACAAATACTACACAGAAACACAGAAAACACAATGAGAGTTTCACAGTTCTTTATTTCAATTACTCTCCTGTTGCGGCGCGCAACTCGATCCCACCGTACAATCATATTCCACCCTTATTTCTTCTCATAATTCCACCCTTATTTTTTCTGTTGCGGTGCGCAACCCGATCCCACCGTACAATCATATTCCACCCTTATTACTTCTCAGCACATCACCCTTATTCCTCATGTTGCGGTGCGCAACCCGATCCCACCAAACAATCACATTGATAACAACAACAACCAACAATTCAATCACACGGGTTTCTATCATCAAGAGTATAAATTCATAACAACCAAACAACTATGTGAAATCAAGGGCACAATAACCTTTACAAAACAGTGAGTCATGTACGGTATGCCATAATCATTTAGCTTAATTAAATCAATCCACATTTCCTTTCCATCATTTGCTACACAACCTTTAGCACTTTGATACATTCAACAATTGGATTCGTTATCATTTCGTTCATATAGTAGCACTTCCTTTCATACCGAGATATTCAAGTATATAACGAGTTTTGCACATGATAGAGTAAGTACAAAGAATCACAGTTCACAATCTCACATAGCATGGTGGCATGGAAATCAACTAATGCATTCAGAGAACAGAACCCTTCATCTCATCACAATAGGACATCTGATTCAAATACAATCAAACCAGGAATATATATCGAATGATCGGACACTAACAAGGAGACTCTACAAAGATTAAAGTTAGCCATACATACCTCGAATTGGAATTTCTCCTTAATTTCTATCACAAATCACCGGACCGTCTAGCACCGTCAGTCTAATTCACAATGTGACACATTTAACTTAGAATTAGGAATCATGAACATAACTTTAACTCATTTGGGCATTTAATCAAACGCTACGTGATCCCTTAGATTAACTAACCCCTTTTTTTGAAAAATTACTCTAACTCACTCCCCTCTACTATATTGTGACAAATCATGTACATGCATGCAAGGTCTTACACTCCCGTCTTCAAGAACCAACCCATGTGTGTCCCATTTTTAACTAAATTCTGAGAATTAAATGGAAATGAGGTGGGGACTTACCTCTTATGGAGAAGAAGATGATGACTACTCGAAAATTTCCAGGCCTGAGTAGAGGTGGTGGACTGATTTGATGAAGAAGATGTCTTTCTCTCACTAAACTCACTCTCCCTTCTCTCTATTTTAGTCAGATTGAGGTTAAAATGAAAGGGGTAGGGGTTATATTAGGCTGGGGGTCGGGTATAAAAATTAGAAATTAGAAGCCCCGAAGCAGGAAATGCGATCGCATTCCTGCTATGCGGTCCGCATTCCTGTCGCATAAGTGTCCCTCAACTGGGCCAAAATGGGAAACAGACTGCCCAGGTATGCGACCACTATGCGGTCTGCATACCTGTTATGAGATCGCATAGTGCATCGCATAACCTCCGCCTAAAAAATAGAGGTGCAAGAATGCGACAAATATGCGGCCCGCATTCCCAAAATATGATCGCATCTCGGGCTGCATAGTTGTCCCCAAAATGGACAGCAACTGTCCAAGTATGCGACCACTATGCGGTCTGCGTACCTAATCTGCGATCGCATAGTGGACCGCAGATCCGCGCAATTTTGGAAACTTTTATCCTTTCAATCCTAGGGTACTTTTTTTACTCAAAAAGGGTCTGTTTTAAGAATTTATACAGTTATAACAACATTAGGGCCTATCCGGGCATCATTTTTAGTTAAGAAATTTTACGGGTCTTTACAATTACTGAGTACAAGACAGAAATAGCAGTCAATTTAGCAAGTATACGATCGTTGCGGGTCCCAACAGTGATATCATATGGCCTAAGCACGGTTTCTAACATGGAAGGCAGTCAATTGCTCAAAAACAAAGAAAAACAGGTAATAACAATGGGCTATTAGACTTTATAGTCTCACGGGACTGACCAAGTCTCAAACCCTCGCGATGCACGCTCACACATGTCTATTTATGTTGTTGGAACTTGACGGAGAGTTGAGTGGTGAAATCCGGAGTGATTTTGGACACTTAGTCCATAAATATGGAATTTAGTTTTGGAAATTGGGTCGTAGCTAGAATTGTGTGAAGACGGATCTGGAATGGAATTCCGTCATCTCCGTTGGGTGATTTCGGGGTTAGGAGCATGTTCGGAATGTGTTTTCGAGGTCAGTTGTAGATTTAGGCTTGAATTGGCGAAAGTTGGAATTTCGGCGATTTTGGCCGATAGGTGAGATTTTGATATCGTACTCGGAATGGAATTCCAAAAGCGACAGCAGGTCCATAATGACATTTGTGACCTGTGTGCAAAATTTAAGGTCATTCGGACGAGTTTAGACGTGATTCGGCATCGGATGTGGATTTTAGAAATTTCCTAAGTTCTTAGGCTTCAATCTATGCATATTTGACGATATTGATGTTATGAGGTGTGTCTTTAAGGCTCGACCAAGTTTGAATAAGGTATTTGGGATAGTTGGTAGGTTTGGTTGAGGTCCCGGGGGCCTCGGGGTTGTTTCGGATGCCCAACAGGTGAATTTGGACCCTTAGGAGCTGCTAAACCAGTTCTGTTTCTGGTGTCTCGCACCTGCGATGGTTCTCCCGCAGGTGCAGACACGCAGGTGAGGAAGTAGCTCAGGCTGGTAAGTCTTAGAGGCACAGAGGAATATCCGCTGGTGCAGAGCCGCACCTGCGACCCAGCCACCGCAGGTGCGACCCTAGTGCAATTTCAGAATGTGTTTTCGAGGTCGGTTGTAGATTTAGGCTTGAATTGGCAAAAGTTGGAATTTTGGCGATTTCGGCCGATAGGTGAGATTTTGATATCGGACTCGGAATGGAATTCCGAAAGCGACAGCAGGTCCGTAATGCCATTTCTGACCTGTGTGCAAAATTTGAGGTCATTCGGACGAGTTTAGACGTGATTCGGAATCGGATGTGGATTTTAGAAATTTCCTATGTTCTTAGGCTTGAATCTATGCATATTTGACGATATTGATGCTATGAGGTGTGTTTTTAAGGCCCGACCAAGTTTGAATAAGGTATTTTGGTCAGTTGGTAGGTTTGGTTGAGGTCCCAGGGGCCTCGGGGTTGTTTCGGATGCCCAACGGGTGAATTTGGACCCTTAGGAGCTGCTAAACCAGTTCTGTTTTTGGTGACTCGCACATGCGATGGTTCTCCCGCAGGTGCGGAGGGGGTGCACGCAGGTGCGGAAGTAGCTCAGGGTGGCCAGTCTCGCAGGCGTGGAGGAATATCTACAGGTGCGGAGCCGCACCTGCAACCCAGCCACCGCAGGTGTGACCCTAGTGCAATTTCGGAATGTGTTTTCGAGGTCGGTTGTAGATTTAGGCTTGAATTGGTGGAAGTTGGAATTTCGGAGATTTCGGCCAATAGGTGAGATTTTGATATCGGACTCGAAATGGAATTCCGAAAGCGACAGCATGTCTGTAATGCCATTTGTGACCTGTGTGCAAAATTTGAGGTCATTCGGAGGGGTTTAGACGTGATTCCGCATCGGATGTGGATTATAGATATTTCCTAAGTTCTTAGGCTTGAGTCTATGCATATTTGACGATTTTGATGTTATGAGGTGTGTTTTTAAGGCTCGATCAAGTTTGAATAAGGTATTTGGGTCAGTTGGTAGGTTTGGTTGAGGTCCCGGGGGCCTCGGGGTTGTTTCGGATGCCCAACGGGTGAATTTGGACCCTTAGGAGCTGCTAAACTAGTTATGTTTTTGGTGTCTCGCACCTGCGATGGTTCTCCCGCAGGTGCGGACAGGCAGGTGCGGAGGGGGTGCACGCAGGTGCGGAAGTAGCTCAGGCTGGCCAGTCTCGCAGGCGCGGAGGAATATCCGCAGGTGCAGAGCCGCACCTGCGACCCAGCTACCGCAAGTTAGACCCCAGTGCAATTAATTAAATTCCGCACCTGCGGAGGAAATTCCGCAGGTGCGGTCCAAGAGTCGCAGGTGCGGTATCCCTGGGCTGTTATACCAAAAATCCGAGGGTTTGAATTTTATAACTCCAAAATCGATTGAGAGCTCGGAAATTGGCCATTTTCAGTGGAAATCGAAGAGGAGAATCATAGGTAACGTTTTCTAACCTTAATCCAATTTTAAATCAATAGTCCCTATCATTTTCCTCAATCTAATCAATAGAATTGGATGAAAACCCATGAAATTTAGATGAAACTTCCCCAAGTAGAAATCTGAGGATTTAGGAAGATTTAGACGTCAGATTTTGATGATTCTTATTCGGGTGACTTCGTGAGTGAATGGGCTTTCGAAAAATATAACTTTTACATGATTCCGAGATGTGGGCCCGGGGGACTTTTGGGCGAATTTCCTAATTTCGCGCATTAGCTTAGAAATAATTAGCTATTTTGTTCCCTTGAAGTGATATTTACATTATGCAGTCGAATTGAATAGATTTGGGCCACCCGGAGTCGGATACTCGTGGCAAGAGTGTGGTATTGAGTTGATTAGCGCAGTCAAGGTAAGTGGCTTGCCTAACTCAGTGTTGGGTACTTCCCCTTATGTATTTTCATATCGATTTTGTTATGTGGACGTCGTGTACGTGAGGTGACGAGTGCGTACACGGGTCATTGTTGCTAAAATTCCACTTTTCCTCCCATGACATAACTTATTTTCATTCCTATATTACTGTTTATGTCATAATTGAGTAGTTAGCGTAGGAATAAGCATGCCTACTTGTCCTTACTTGAATTTCTTTTATTTGCTACTAATTGTGCCATGCTTAGGTAGTTTACCTTATTCTTGCATGTTGCTTTCTTGAACTGTTTATTTAAATTGTATCTGATAGACTTCTGCATTGCATATTTAAATTGGGACTACGGACCGAGATTCGGGAGCTTTCCTCCTGTACTGCATTTCATATTTAAATTGGGACTACGAACTGAGATCCGGGAGCTTTCCCCTTGTACTGCATAGCATATTTAAATTGGGACTACGGACCGAGATCCGGTAGCTTTCCCCCTGTACTGCATTGCATATTTGTTGTTGAGATATATGTTGTGCTGAGCCGAGGGCTCTTCTTTATTATTTCCTTCAGTTCTCATTTTAAATCCTGATATCATTTCTTATTTATATTTAATTGTTTAGACTTATAACTGACTTGATTTTTGTAAAACTCAGTAGAGCCTTAAATTGACCTCGTCACTACTTGACTGGGGTTAGGCTTGGCACTTACGGAGTACCGAATGTGGAGTACTCACACCCTCTCCTGCGCATGTTTTCCCCATGTGCAGATCCAGGTACCGGTATACAGCGTTTTGGCTAGGAGTACTACAACTCTTGCTCAGGAGACCGCAAGGTAATTCTGCCGCGTCCGCAGAATCTCACGTGTCCCCATCTACTCTACTATAGGCTAGGAGATAGACATATACATATTTCTTTATTCCAATTGTATAGAGATATAGATGTATAAAGCGTGTGACTTGGTGTTATTCTGGGTTTTGGGAAAATGAAAGTTGTAAATGCCGAGCGGCTAAAGTTTTATAGTTATTACTACATCTTTACTATTTGTTGTTACTATTTGTCTTATTTTTCTGCAATTTAGGCTTACCTAGTCGTAGAGACTAGGTGCCATCACGAGACCGTTCGGAGGGTAAATTTGGGTCGTGACAAGTTGGTATCAGAGCCTCTAGGTTCGTAGGAGTCACAAGTCACAAGCTGGTTTATTAGAGTCTTGTGGATCGGTGCGGAGACGTCCGTATCTATCTTCGAGAGGCTATGTAACTGTTAAGAACAATCATATTCTTTGGAACTCCTTATCGTGCTAGTTATTGTCATCAAAATTCTTAAACTCTATTCTAATATTACTTACAGATGGTTCGTACTCGTACCGGATGTACGGATGACCAGGCACCCGAGCCCCCAGCCAGAGCCATCAGAGGCAAGGGTCGGGTTAGAGGACGAGCACGCGGTGCAGCCCGAGCGCCGGTGAGAGCAGAGGCGGAGGATCCCCTAACAGCCACAGTTGGAGGGGCGCAGGAGGTCGCTACTATTACTCCAGTCCTCCAGGAGACATTGGCTCAGTTTTTGAGTGCTTTTAGTACTCTATCTCAGGCGGGATTACTTCCGATAGCCCCAGCTACATCCCAGGACGGGGGAGGGACACAGACTCCCGCAGCCCGTACTCCTGAGCAGAGGGTTCGTATTGGACAGGTTCCAGAGTATATTCCTACGCCCCCAGCAGCTCCAGCTCAGCATGAGACTAGGATAGTTGTTCCTGAGGCAGAGCAGCTCCGACTTGAGAGGTACAAGAAGACCTGAGTTCAGCGGACTAGCTTCGGATGACGCCTTGGGTTTTCTTGAGGGGTGTCATCGCATTCTCCACACTATGGGTATTGTGGAGACGAGTGGAGTTTCTTTCACTGCTTTCCAACTGAGGGGAGCAGCTTATCAGTGGTGGCGTGCTTTTGAGCTTCGTAGTCCGGACGAGCCAGCTTCACTTACTTGGGCTCAGTTCTCAGAGATGTTCTTGCTTGAGTTTGTCCCTCGGAGCCTCAGGGACGCTTGGCGTGCAGATTTTGAGCAGCTACGCCAAGGTACCATGATTGTGTCGTAGTATGCAGTCCGTTACAGCGATTTGGCTCGCCATGCACCAGCTTTGGTTTTCACTGTCAAAGAGAGGGTCTGACACTTTATTGAGGGACTCCACCCTAGTATTCGGACCAGCATGGCCAGAGAGCTGGAGACAGATATCCCTTATCAGCAGGCCGTGAGTATTGCCCGGAGTATTGAGACTATGTTAGCCCGGGACATTGAGGAGAGAGAGGCCAAGAGGTCTCGAGAGACTGGTCATTTTTCAGGAGCCCGTGCACCAGCAGCACGCTATGGTAGGGGTTTTGTGAGTCGCCTCGTTCATTCAGCTCTTCCAGCAGCCAGTGGTATTCCAGCTCCTTCTAGACCTCAGGAGCCTTATTATGCACCACCAGTATCTCAGGTGCCTCCTGCTCGATGTGTTATCACCGGCCAGTCCAGCAGGCCAGTTCAGAGTCACCATCAGCCGCCACGTCCTCTGAGGGGTTATTTTGAGTATGGTGACCCTCGTCATGTGATCAGAGATTGCCCCAGATCTAGGAGGGGTGCACCACCTCGGATTTATCAGGTTTCACGCCTTCCACCAGGTCCTCCAGCTATTCTTCCAGCCCCAGCTGCTACCCTACCATCTCAGGAAGCTCGAGGTGAAGGTCGGGGAGGTCGAGGTCGCCCTAGAGGGAGGGACTATGCTCTTCCAGCCCGATCCGAGGCCATTGCTTCAGATTTAGTTATTACATGTATTGTTCCCGTTTGTCATAGGGATGCATCGGTATTATTTGACCCAGGCTCTACATATTCGTATGTGTCTTCTTATTTTGCTTCCCATCTGGGGATATCTCGGGATTCTTTGAGTTCTCCCGATTATGTTTCTACTCATGTGGGAGATTCTCTTGTTGTGGACCGCATGTACCGGTCGTGTTTGATTGTTATCAGTGGTTTTGAGACCAGGGGCGATTTATTATTACTCGGTATGGTAGATTTTGATGTTATATTGGGTATGGACTAGTTTTCTCCCTACTATGCTATTCTTGATTGTCACGCCAAGATCGTGACGCTGGCTATGCCAGGATTACCGAGGTTAGAGTGGAGAGGTTCCTTAGAGTACACTCCCCGCCGAGTCATTTCTTTTCGTAAGGCTCAGCGGATGGTTAAAAAGGGGTGTGATGTGTATTTGGCTTATGTGAGAGATGTTAGTGCTGAGACCCCTACCATTGAGTCTGTCCCCGTTGTTAGGGAATATCCTGATGTATTTCCAGCTGATCTACCGGGTATGCCGCCCGATAGAGATATTGATTTTGGCATTGACTTGTTGCCGGGCACTCAGCTCATTTCCATTCCTCCCTATCGTATGGCTCCTCCTGAGTTAAAGGAGTTGAAGGAGCAGTTGCAGAAGTTGCTTGACAAAGGTTTCATCAGACCCAGTGTATCACCTTGGGGTGCTACGGTGTTATTTGTGAAGAAAAAGGATGGTTTGATGCGTATGTGCATTGACTACCGGGAGCTGAATAAGATGACAGTGAAGAACAGGTACCCATTGCCCCGCATTGATGATTTATTTCACCAGTTACAGGGTGCTAGGGTTTTCTCCAAGATTGATCTTCGTTCGGGTTATTATCAGTTGAAGATTCGGGAGCCGGATATCCCGAAGACTGCCTTCAGGACCAGATATGGCCACTATGAGTTCCTGGTTATGTCATTTGGGCTGACCAATTCCCCAGCAGCCTTCATGCACCTGATGCACAGCATATTTCGACCGTATCTTGATACTTTCGTCATCGTGTTTATTGACGACATTCTAGTATATTCTCGGTCCCATGAGGACCATGAGCAGCATTTGAGGACCGTGCTTCATACATTGAGAGAGAAGAAGTTGTATGCCAAATTTTCTAAGTGTGAATTTTTGCTTGATTCTGTGGCATTCTTAAGCCATGTGGTATCTTCGGATGGGATCAAGGTAGACCCAAAGAAGGTAGAGGCGGTACAGAGTTGGCCCAGGCCGTCTTCAGCTACTGAGATCCGCAGTTTCCTCGGTTTGGCTGGGTACTATCGCCGTTTTGTGGAGGGATTTTCATCCATTTCAGCGCCCATGACTAGACTGACCCAGAAGGGTGCACCTTTTATATGGACTGAGGAGTGTGAGGAGAGCTTTCAGAAGCTCAAGACATCCCTGACTTCAGCTCCAGTGTTAGTATTACCCACAGGTTCAGGGTCCTATACAGTCTATTGTGATGCTTCAAGGATTGGTCTGGGAGCAGTGTTGATGCAGGACGGTAGGGTGATTGCCTACGCGTCCAGACAGTTGAAGGTGCATGAGAAAAACTACCATGTTCATGATCTCGAGTTGGCAACGATTGTTCACGCCCTGAAGATATGGCGTCATTATTTATATGGTGTCCCCTGTGAGATATTCACGGATCACCGGAGTTTGCAGCACATATTCAGGCAGAAGGATCTCAATTTGCGTCGGCGTAGGTGGTTGGAGTTACCCAAGGATTATGACATCACTATACTATACCACCCGGGGAAGGCCAATGTGGTGGCCGACGCCTTGAGTCGTCGGGCGGAGAGTTTGGGTAGTTTGGCATATCTTCGTGCAGCTGAGAGGCCCTTAGCCTTGGATGTTCAGTCCTTAGCCAGTCAATTCGTGAGGCTGGATATTTCTGAGCCTCGTCGGGTATTTGCTTGCGTTGTTGCTCGATCTTCTCTTTATGACCGCATTCGGGAGCGCCAGTATGAGGATCCCAACCTTTGGGCTCTTCAGGATAGAGTTCGGCAGGGTGATGTCAGAGATGTGACCATAGATGATGATGGTGTGATGAGGATGCAGGGCCGTATCTGTGTGCCCAACTTAGATGGGATTCAGGAGTTGATCCTTAAGGAGGCCCATAGCTCACGATATTCCATCCATTCGGGTACCGCGAAGATGTACCAGGATATGAGATAGCACTACTGGTGGCGAAGGATGAAGAAGGATATAGCAGAGTTTGTAGCCAAGTGTCTCAATTGTCAGCAAGTCAAATGTGAGCATCAGAGACCGGGAGGATTACTTCAGCAGATTAAGCTTCCTGAGTGGAAGTGGGAGCGGATCACCATGGACTTTGTGGTTGGACTTCCTCGGATCTTGGGGAAACATGATACTGTTTGGGTGATTGGGGACCGGCTGACCAAATCAGCTCGTTTCATTCCAGTGTTGACTACATATTCTTCTGAGAGATTGGCCCAGATCTACATTCGGGAAATATTCCGGTTGCACTGTGTGTCGGTGTCCATTATATCATAACGAGGCCCTCAGTTCACCTCGCACTTCTGAAGAGCCTTGCATAGTGAGTTGGGTACCCAGATAGATCTCAGAACAACATACAACCCCTAGACTGACGGGCAGTCTGAGCGCACGATTCAGATTCTTGAGGATATGCTCCGTGCTTGTGTGATGGATTTTGGAGGTTCATGGGATCAGTACTTGCCTCTTGCAGAGTTTGCTTATAATAACAGCTACCAGTCCAACATTCAGATGGCACCGTATGAGGCTTTGTATGGTAGGCGGTGCAGGTCTCCAATAGGATGGTTTGAGCCGGGCGAGGCCCGATTGTTGCGTACAGACTTGGTTCAGGATGCTTTGGACAACGTGAAGGTGATCCAGGAGAGACTTCGCACAGCTCAGTCCAGGCAGAATAGTTATGCGGACCGGAAGGTTCGTGACCTAGAATTTATGACTAGGGATCGGGTTTTGCTTCGGGTATCGCCTATAAAGGGCGTCATGAGATTCGGGAAGAAGGGTAAGCTGAGTCCGAGGTTCATTGGCCCTTTTGAAGTGTTGCAGCGGGTTGGGGAGGTTGCTTATGAGTTGGCTTTGCCTCACAACCTAGCAGGAGTTCATCCGGTATTCCACGTTTCCATGCTCCGGAAGTATCACGGTGATCCAACTCATGTTTTGGATTTCAGCTCAGTCCAGTTGGACAAGGATCTATCATTCGTTGAGGAGCCTGTGGCTATATTGGATAGGCAGATCAGGAAGCTCAGATCGAAGAATATTGCCTCAGTCAAGGTTCAGTGGAGGGGTCATCCAGTCGAGGAGGCTACTTGGGAGACCGAGCAGGACATGCAAAGTCAATACCCTCATCTTTTCTCAGCTTCAGGTATGTTTCTATACTCGTTCGAGGATGAAAAATTTTCTTAAGAGGGGGAGAATGTAATGACCAGGTCGGTCGTTTTGAGAGTTGGCGCCCCGATCCCCTAATAACTACTTATCCCATGTCTATTTATGTTATTGGAACTTGACAGAGAGTTGAGTGGTGAAATCCGGAGTGATTTTGGACACAGTCCATAAATATGGAATTTAGTTTTGGAAATTGGGCTGTAGCTAGAACTGTGTGAAGACGGATCCGAAATGGAATTTTGTCATCTCCGTTAGCTCCGTTGGGTGATTTTGGGGTTAGGAGCATGTTCGGAATGTGTTTTCGAGGTCGGTTGTAGATTTAGGCTTGAATTGGCGAAAGTTGGAATTTCGGCGATTTCGGCCGATAGGTGAGATTTTGATATCGGACTCGAAATGAAATTCCGAAAGCGACAACAGGTCCGTAATGCCATTTGTGACATGTGTGCAAAATTTGAGGTCATTCGGACGAGTTTAGACGTGATTCGGTATCAGATGTGGATTTTAGAAAATTCCTAAGTTTTTAGGCTTGAATCTATGCATATTTGACGATTTTGACGCTATAAGGTGTGTTATTAAGGCTCGACCAAGTTTGAATAAGGTATTTGGGCCAGTTGGTAGGTTTGGTTGAGGTCCGGGGGGCCTCAGGGTTGTTTCGGATGCCCAACGGGTGAATTTGGACCCTTAGGAACTGCTGAACCAGTTCTGTTTTTGGTATCTCGCACCAGCGATGGTTCTCCCGCAGGTGCGGACACGCAGGTGCGGAGGGGGTGCACGCAGGTGCGGAAGTAGCTCAGGTTGGCCAGTCTCACAGGCGCGGAGGAATATCCGCAGGTGCGGAGCCGCACCTGCTACCCAGCCACCACAGGTGAGACCCCAGTGCAATTAATGAAATTCCGCACCTGCGAAGGAAATTCCGCAGGTGCGGTCCAAGAGTCGCAGGTGCGGTATCTCTGGGCTGTTATACCAAAAATCTGAGTGTTTGAATTTCATAACTCTAAAATCGATTGAGAGCTCGGAAATTGGAGATTTTCAGTGAAATTCGAAGAGGAGAATCATAGGTAATGTTTTCTAACCTTAATCCAATTTTATATCAATAGTCCCTATCATTTTACTCAATTTAATCAATAGAATTGGATAAAAAACCATGAAATTGGGATGAAACTTCCACAAGTAGAAATATGAGGATTTAGGGAGATTTAGACGTCGGATTTTGATGATTCTTGTTCGGGTGAGTTCGTGAGTGAATGGGTGTTCGAAAAATATAACTTTTACCCGATTCTGAGACGTGGGCCCGGGGGACCTTTTGGGTGAATTTCCTAATTTCGCGCATTAGCTTAGAAATAATTATCTATTTTGTTCCCTTGAAGTGATATTTACATTATGCAATCGAATTGAATAGATTTGGGCCACCCGGAGTCGTATACTCGTGGCAAGAGCGTGGTATTGAGTTGATTAGCGCAGTCAAGGTAAGTGGCTTGCCTCACTCTGTGTTGGGAACTTCCCCTTAGGTATTTTCATACTGATTTTGTTATGTGGACGTGAGGTGACGAGTGCGTACACGAGTCATTGCTACTAATATTCTACTTTTTCTCCCATGACATAACTCATTTTCATTCCTATATTAGTGTTTATGTCATAATTGAGTAGTTAGCGTAGGAATAAGCATGCCTACCTGTTCTTACTTGAATTCTTCTTATTTGGTACTAATTGCGTCATGCTTAGGTAGTTTACCTTATTCTTGCCTGTTGCTTTCTTGAACTGTTTAATTAAACCGTATCCGATAGACTTCTGCATTGCATATTTAAATTGGGACTACAGATCGAGATCCGAGAGCTTTCCCCCTGTACTGCATTGCATATTTGTTGTTGAGATATATGTTGTGCTGAGCCGATGGCTCTTCTTTATTATTTCCTTCAGTTCTCCTTTTAAATCATGCTATCATTGCTTATTTATATTTCACTATTTAGACTTATAACTGACTTGATTTTTTTAAAACTCAGTAGAGCCTTAATCTGACCTCGTCACTACTTGACTGGGGTTAGGCTTGGCACTTACGGAGTACCGAATGTGGAGTACTCACGCCCTTTTCTGCGCATGTTTTTCCCATGTGCAGATCCAGGTACCGGTATACAGCGTTTTGGCTAGGAGTACTATAGCACTTGCTCAGGAGACCGCGAGGTAATTCTGCCGCATCTGCAATTTCTCATGTGTCCCCATCTACTCTACTATAGGCTAGGAGATAGACATATACACATTTCTTTATTCCGGTTGTATAGAGCTATATATGTATAAAGCTTGTGACTTGGTGATATTCCGGGTTTTGGGAAAATGAAAGCTGTAAATGCCGAGCAGCTAATGTTTTATAGTTATTTCTACATCTTTACTGTTTCTGTTACTATTTGTCTTATTTTTCCCCAATTTAGGCTTACCTAATCGTAGAGACTAGGTGCGTCACGAGACCGTTCGAAGGGTAAATTCGGGTCGTGACACCTGCGCTCCAAGTCTCTCACCTGCGGAGTCACTTTTGCGGCCCATCTTCCGCTTTTGCGGACATGACCCCTTCTTCTGCATCTGCGGCTCAGCCTCGCACCTGCGGGCTCGCAGATGCGTTCCTTCCTCGGCACCTGCGCATCCAGTCCAACCCAAATCTTCCCGCACCTGCGACCTCCTCCTCACTTCTGCGGGGCCGCACCTGCAGACTTTCCACCGCAGATGCGAAACACCAAAACACCAGAAAACCAGCAATGCCTAAGTTCAAAATTTCCTTCTGATGCCTAAGTCAAAAAAACACTAATTACACATGGATTCAAGCCTTATGAACTTCTAAACTTCCGAATTTCGCAAACGACGTCGTAACCTATCAAACCACGTCTGATTGACCTCAAATTTTACACATAGGTCAAAACTGACACCACGAACCTACTCCATTTTCAGGAAATCCAATCCGACCCGATATCAAAATTTTCACTATCGGCCAAAACCGCCAAAATTCCAACTTTCGCCAATTCAAGTCTAATTCTACTATAGACCCCCAATTCACATTTGAGACGCTTTCCTTAGTCCAAAATCACCTAATTAATCTAAAGGAACCATCAAAATTCAAATCCGAGGTAGTTTACACACAAGTCAAAAATCGGTCGACTTTTCCAACTTAAGCTTCCAATTAAGAGACTAAGTGTCTCAATTCACTCCGAAACCACTCAGGACCCAAACCAACCAACCCGGTAAGACATAATACAGCTGTAAGGCACAAAAGAAGTAGAAATAGGGGAAACATGGCTATAAATCTCGATACGACCGGTCGGGTCGTTACACCTTTTGGGTTTAGTAACTTGCACTTTAGCTAAGCACCCATACTTTAAACTATTTTAAGTTGGGTTTCCTTCCTTTCCATTTTTTTCCATATGGAATAGATTGCGTTTTGCTATGGGGAACTCGATTGAGTATTCGGTTAGCCGTAAGCAGAGCTCCGTCCCTGCAAGTTTTGGGTAAACTAGAACTTATCAACTAGGCATTCATCATCTCCTTTGACATTATATTCTTTCTTTCCGCAATTCCATTAAATTGCGGTGACTAAGTGGCCGTCGTTTGATGAATAATGTCATCTTATAAATATTATTTTTCAAAAGGAGGTTCATATTCGACACCCCTATTACGTTGTAGAGCCAACTAGAAGAACTATTGTTTGTGTCATGACAGATGCATAATTAATAAATGGTGAAGTTTTTAATCTTCAAACCAATCTTACACATTCAAAATTAATAAACGGTGAAGTTTTTAATATTCAAACCAAGTAACATCTGATACAACTAGATCTAATAAACAATGAAGTTTTTTAATCTTCAAACAGAGTAATATGTGACACAAACGAAGATTTTATTCAACATAACGGGCATTGGAAATCACGAGAATTTTAACTCTCTTTCCAAATAGTTTTCCAAGTAAACCATTATAAAGCTCTAAATAGTTTGATCTCTTTCTCTAATCAAACGTATATATGTTCATCTTTACACATATATTATATTCATGATCTCAAGAATACTTCAAGTATTACTGTAAGCCTAATTCATGTCTTACAACCATAAAAATAACCATCCACATATATTTATGAATATCTCCAAATTTCATGTATTAAAAAATTATACAATTTTCATTTGGTCAAGGAATAATAAAATTAATCTTTAATTTACGTGTTATTCCCTCTCATGCATATAATTCTAGATTTGTTATATGATATCACCACATAATAAGCATCTATCCTAACATTCATATGTATTGAACTTCATAAATCACTAAGGATAGACAATCAATTAAAAATGAGTCAAGTGAAGAAATTATAATCCGTCTTTTTCTTTCACTTTTTCTTTGAATCGTCATCTCGTATAGTTGACATCGTATTACTCTTGAAATTTGAAAATTCCATTCTCAAAGAGAATTATTGTATTCTCTGTTTACTTTGCCAACTACATACAGTCATCGTACCTTTCACATACCAAACAAAAATTTTAGACACCAACTTGAACAAGTTGATGAAGTGTCGATTCAATTTTTTTTGAAGAAGAAAGCGGAAACAAAGAATTATAGAAGGAACTGCCCATTCCCTTCTTGCTCTCACAGTTAGTGAGTTTATTAATAAAACCTTCATCCTCCCATTTATGTCAAAAGTTGCACCATATAATTTGGTGAAACATGATCAAGCATGTGCATATGTTAATAAAGTTCAACAGAAGATGCAACCTTATCATAAAGTTTCTGTTTCCCAAAAGATATGAATCATGACAAGTTAGCATTGCAAAGAGAATAACAACTGTAAAATCAACTTTTGAAAACTCATAAGGAAAAACAAAAATATACGAAATGAAAGTGAATTTCCCAGTAAGGCCACCGTTTTCTGGTGCACACCGAGTTAATCACTCACTGGTCAATGCTCTCATGGCATAATCAAATATCTCCCTTTGTTCGTTTGAACTATAAAGTTCAATCCTTGTGGCTAAAGCTTAATAAAGCATTGACTATGTGAATGATTTATTTGTTGTTATATATTGTTGAAAGTCTTCAGTATAAACTTTCCAGTGAACAACATCGTTTTCAACATGGCTTTGTTCGTTGGATTTTCTTCTTTCGTTTTCCCCATAATACAGTACCAAATAAACCCGGAAGCAAAATTTCTCACTACCGATTAGCATTTCAACAATAACTCTAAGTTTAAATTCCTTAAGATTTAAGATTGTTAGTATCACTCCGTTCTAAACCAGAAAATCAGAGAAGCAGAGAAACATTAGTTTAATTAACAAAACAGAAAAATAATTTTGAGCCCACAAGTCGCTTGTGTGTCCTTAAGGAATTTATTCTCCTCACTGTTGCCCAAGGTTTTGGATTAGTTCTCCCAGGATAGAACGGAATAACTATTCTGTAATACTGGCAATCGAAATTACAGAATTTCAGCGAACTCAACAGACGAAGCAAATCACACGTGACACTTGTGTTTATTTGAAAAATAATGCAACAATATAAAGGGAGGGGGGGGGGGGGGGGGTCCAGATTTTTTTTTTTTTCAAAAAAGACGCC